>CAKAJA020000901.1:0-23898 GCA_916610235.2 Lasioglossum morio | reverse complement strand
ATGGGTTATGCGTTATGTGTTATGAGTTATGCGTTATGCGTTATGCGTTATGCTTTATGCGTTATGGGTTATGAGTAATGCGTGATCCGTTATGCGTTATGCTTTATGCGTTATGAGTTACGCGTAATGCGTTATGCGTTATGCGTTATGCGTTATGGGTTATGCGTTATGTGTTATGTGTTATGCGTTATGCGTTATGCGTTATGCGTTATGCGTTATGGGTTATGAGTAATGCGTGATCCGTTATGCGTTATGCTTTATGCGTTATGAGTTACGCGTAATGCGTTATGCGTTATGCGTTATGGGTTATGCGTTATGCGTTATGCGTTATGCGTTATGGGTTATGCGTTATGCGTTATGCGTTATGCGTTATGCGTTATGCGTTATGCGTTATGCGTTATGCGTTATGCGTTATGCGTTATGCGTTATGCGTTATGCGTTATGCCTTATGCGTTATGCGTTATGCGTTATGCGTTATGCGTTATGCGTTATGCGTTATGCGTTATGCGTTATGCGTTATGCGTTATGCGTTATGCGTTATGCGTTATGCGTTATGCGTTATGCGTTATGCGTTATGTGTTATCCGTTATGAGTTATGAGTAATGCGTGATCCGTTATGCGTTATGCGTTATGAGTAATGCGTGATCCGTTATGCGTTATGCGTTATGAGTAATGCTTGATCCGTTACGCGTTATGCGTTATGCGTTATGCGTTATGGGTTATGCGTTATGTGTTATGAGTTATGCGTTATGCGTTATGCGTTATGCGTTATGCGTTATGGGTTATGAGTAATGCGTGATCCGTTATGCGTTATGCTTTATGCGTTATGCGTTATGCGATATGCGTTATGCGTTATGCGTTATGCGTTATGTGTTATGCGTTATGCGTTATGCGTTATGGGTTATGCGTTATGTGTTATGAGTTATGCGTTATGCGTTATGCGTTATGCTTTATGCGTTATGGGTTATGAGTAATGCGTGATCCGTTATGCGTTATGCTTTATGCGTTATGAGTTACGCGTAATGCGTTATGCGTTATGCGTTATGCGTTATGGGTTATGCGTTATGTGTTATGAGTTATGCGTTATGCGTTATGCGTTATGCGTTATGCGTTATGCGTTATGCGTTATGCGTTATGCGTTATGCGTTATGCGTTATGCGTTATGCGTTATGCGTTATAGGTTATGCGTTATGTGTCATGCGTTATGCGTTATGCGTTATGCGTTATGCGTTATGCGTTATGCGTTATGCGTTATGCGTTATGCGTTATGCGTTATGCGTTATGCGTTATGCGTTATGCGTTATGCGTTATGCGTTATGCGTTATGCGTTATGCGTTATGCGTTATGCGTTATAGGTTATGCGTTATGTGTCATGCGTTATGCGTTATGCGTTATGCGTTATGCGTTATGAGTAAAGCGTGATCCGTTATGCGTTATGCGTTATGCGTTATGCGTTATGCGTTATGTGTTATGCGTTGTGAGTTATCCGCTATGCGTTTTGCGTTTTGCGTTATGCGTTATGCGTTATGCGTTATGCGTTATGCGTTATGCGTTATGCGTTATAGGTTATTCGTTATGTGTCATGCGTTATGCGTTATGCGTTATGCGTTATGCGTTATGCGTTATGTGTTATGTGTTATGCGTTATGCATTATGCGTTATGCGTTATGCTTTATGCGTTATGCGTTATAAGTAATGCGTGATCCGTTATGTGTTATGCGTTATGCGTTATGCGTTATGTGTTATGCGTTGTGCGTTATCCGCTATGCGTTATGCGTTTTGCGTTATGCGTTATGCGTTATGCGTTGTGCGTTATGCGTTATGCGTTATAGGTTGTGCGTTATGTGTCATGCGTTATGCGTTATGCGTTATGCGTTATGCGTTATGCGTTATAGGTTATGCGTTATGTGTCATGCGTTATGCGTTATGCGTTATGCGTTATGCGTTATGCGTTATGCGTTATGCGTTATGCGTTATGCGTTATGCGTTATGCGTTATGCGTTATGCGTTATGCGTTATGCGTTATGCGTTATAGGTTATGCGTTATGTGTCATGCGTTATGCGTTATGCGTTATGCGTTATGCGTTATGAGTAAAGCGTGATCCGTTATGCGTTATGCGTTATGCGTTATGCGTTATGCGTTATGTGTTATGCGTTGTGAGTTATCCGCTATGCGTTTTGCGTTTTGCGTTATGCGTTATGCGTTATGCGTTGTGCGTTATGCGTTATGCGTTATGCGTTATAGGTTATTCGTTATGTGTCATGCGTTATGCGTTATGCGTTATGCGTTATGCGTTATGCGTTATGCGTTATGTGTTATGCGTTATGCATTATGCGTTATGCGTTATGCTTTATGCGTTATGCGTTATAAGTAATGCGTGATCCGTTATGTGTTATGCGTTATGCGTTATGCGTTATGTGTTATGCGTTGTGCGTTATGCGCTATGCGTTATGCGTTTTGCGTTATGCGTTATGCGTTATGCGTTGTGCGTTATGCGTTATGCGTTATAGGTTGTGCGTTATGTGTCATGCGTTATGCGTTATGCGTTATGCGTTATGCGTTATGCGTTATGCGTTATAGGTTATGCGTTATGTGTCATGCGTTATGCGTTATGCGTTATGCGTTATGCGTTATGCGTTATGCGTTATGCATTATGCGTTATGCGTTATGCTTTATGCGTTATGCGTTATAAGTAATGCGTGATCCGTTATGTGTTATGCGTTATGCGTTATGCGTTATGTGTTATGCGTTATGCGTTATGCGTTATGGGTTATGCGTTATGTGTTATGAGTTATGCGTTATGCGTTATGCGTTATGCTTTATGCGTTATGGGTTATGAGTAATGCGTGATCCGTTATGCGTTATGCTTTATGCGTTATGAGTTACGCGTAATGCGTTATGCGTTATGCGTTATGCGTTATGGGTTATGCGTTATGCGTTATGCGTTATGCGTTATGCGTTATGCGTTATGCGTTATGCGTTATGGGTTATGAGTAATGCGTGATCCGTTATGCGTTATGCTTTATGCGTTATGAGTTACGCGTAATGCGTTATGCGTTATGCGTTATGGGTTATGCGTTATGCGTTATGCGTTATGCGTTATGGGTTATGCGTTATGCGTTATGCGTTATGCGTTATGCGTTATGCGTTATGCGTTATGCGTTATGCGTTATGCGTTATGCGTTATGCGTTATGCCTTATGCGTTATGCGTTATGCGTTATGCGTTATGCGTTATGCGTTATGCGTTATGCGTTATGCGTTATGCGTTATGCGTTATGCGTTATGCGTTATGCGTTATGCGTTATGTGTTATCCGTTATGAGTTATGAGTAATGCGTGATCCGTTATGCGTTATGCGTTATGAGTAATGCGTGATCCGTTATGCGTTATGCGTTATGAGTAATGCTTGATCCGTTACGCGTTATGCGTTATGCGTTATGCGTTATGGGTTATGCGTTATGTGTTATGAGTTATGCGTTATGCGTTATGCGTTATGCGTTATGCGTTATGGGTTATGAGTAATGCGTGATCCGTTATGCGTTATGCTTTATGCGTTATGCGTTATGCGATATGCGTTATGCGTTATGCGTTATGCGTTATGCGTTATGCGTTATGCGTTATGCGTTATGGGTTATGCGTTATGTGTTATGAGTTATGCGTTATGCGTTATGCGTTATGCTTTATGCGTTATGGGTTATGAGTAATGCGTGATCCGTTATGCGTTATGCTTTATGCGTTATGAGTTACGCGTAATGCGTTATGCGTTATGCGTTATGCGTTATGGGTTATGCGTTATGTGTTATGAGTTATGCGTTATGCGTTATGCGTTATGCGTTATGCGTTATGCGTTATGCGTTATGCGTTATGCGTTATGCGTTATGCGTTATGCGTTATGCGTTATGCGTTATGCGTTATGCGTTATGCGTTATGCGTTATAGGTTATGCGTTATGTGTCATGCGTTATGCGTTATGCGTTATGCGTTATGCGGTATGCGTTATGCGTTATGCGTTATGCGTTATGCGTTATGCGTTATGCGTTATGCGTTATGCTTTATGCGTTATGCGTTATGCGTTATGCGTTATGCGTTATGCGTTATGCGTTATGCGTTATAGGTTATGCGTTATGTGTCATGCGTTATGCGTTATGCGTTATGCGTTATGCGTTATGAGTAAAGCGTGATCCGTTATGCGTTATGCGTTATGCGTTATGCGTTATGCGTTATGTGTTATGCGTTGTGAGTTATCCGCTATGCGTTTTGCGTTTTGCGTTATGCGTTATGCGTTATGAGTTGTGCGTTATGCGTTATGCGTTATGCGTTATAGGTTATTCGTTATGTGTCATGCGTTATGCGTTATGCGTTATGCGTTATGCGTTATGCGTTATGCGTTATGTGTTATGCGTTATGCATTATGCGTTATGCGTTATGCTTTATGCGTTATGCGTTATAAGTAATGCGTGATCCGTTATGTGTTATGCGTTATGCGTTATGCGTTATGTGTTATGCGTTGTGCGTTATCCGCTATGCGTTATGCGTTTTGCGTTATGCGTTATGCGTTATGCGTTGTGCGTTATGCGTTATGCGTTATAGGTTGTGCGTTATGTGTCATGCGTTATGCGTTATGCGTTATGCGTTATGTGTTATGCGTTATAGGTTATGCGTTATGTGTCATGCGTTATGCGTTATGCGTTATGCGTTATGCGTTATGCGTTATGCGTTATGCATTATGCGTTATGCGTTATGCTTTATGCGTTATGCGTTATAAGTAATGCGTGATCCGTTATGTGTTATGCGTTATGCGTTATGCGTTATGTGTTATGCGTTATGCGTTATGCGTTATGGGTTATGCGTTATGTGTTATGAGTTATGCGTTATGCGTTATGCGTTATGCTTTATGCGTTATGGGTTATGAGTAATGCGTGATCCGTTATGCGTTATGCTTTATGCGTTATGAGTTACGCGTAATGCGTTATGCGTTATGCGTTATGCGTTATGGGTTATGCGTTATGTGTTATGTGTTATGCGTTATGCGTTATGCGTTATGCGTTATGCGTTATGGGTTATGAGTAATGCGTGATCCGTTATGCGTTATGCTTTATGCGTTATGAGTTACGCGTAATGCGTTATGCGTGATCCGTTATGAGTTATGCGTTATGCGTTATGCGTTATGCGTTATGGGTTATGCGTTATGCGTTATGCGTTATGCGTTATGCGTTATGCGTTATGCGTTATGCGTTATGCGTTATGCGTTATGCGTTATGCGTTATGCGTTATGCGTTATGCGTTATGCGTTATGCGTTATGCGTTATGCGTTATGCGTTATGCGTTATGCGTTATGCGTTATGCGTTATGCGTTATGCGTTATGCGTTATGCGTTATGCGTTATGCGTTACGCGTTTTGCGTTATGCGTTATGCGTTATGTGTTATCCGTTATGAGTTATGAGTAATGCGTGATCCGTTATGCGTTATGCGTTATGAGTAATGCGTGATCCGTTATGCGTTATGCGTTATGAGTAATGCTTGATCCGTTACGCGTTATGCGTTATGCGTTATGCGTTATGGGTTATGCGTTATGTGTTATGAGTTATGCGTTATGCGTTATGCGTTATGCGTTATGCGTTATGGGTTATGAGTAATGCGTGATCCGTTATGCGTTATGCTTTATGCGTTATGCGTTATGCGATATGCGTTATGCGTTATGCGTTATGCGTTATGCGTTATGCGTTATGCGTTATGCGTTATGCGTTATGCGATATGCGTTATGCGTTATGCGTTATGCGTTATGCGTTATGCGTTATGCGTTATGCGTTATGCGTTATGCGTTATGCGTTATGCGTTATGCGTTATGCGTTATGCGTTATGCGTTATGCGTTATGCGTTATGCGTTATGCGTTATGCGTTATGCGTTATGCGTTATGCGTTATGCGTTATGCGTTATGCGTTATGCGTTATGCGTTATGCGTTATGAGTAATGCGTGATCCGTTATGCGTTATGCGTTATGCGTTATGCGTTATGCGTTATGCGTTATGCGTTATGTGTTATGCGTTGTGCGTTATCCGCTATGCGTTATGCGTTTTGCGTTATGCGTTATGCGTTATGCGTTATGCGTTATGCGTTATGCGTTATGCGTTATAGGTTATGCGTTATGTGTCATGCGTTATGCGTTATGCGTTATGCGTTATGCGTTATGCATTATGCGTTATGCGTTATGCTTTATGCGTTATGCGTTATAAGTAATGCGTGATCCGTTATGCGTTATGCGTTATGCGTTATGCGTTATGCGTTATGCGTTATGGGTTATGCGTTATGCGTTATGCGTTATGCGTTATGCGTTATGCGTTATGCGTTATGCGTTATGCGTTATGCGTTATGAGTAATGCGTTATGCGTTATGCGTTATGCGTTATGCGTTATGCGTTATAGGTTATGCGTTATGTGTCATGCGTTATGCGTTATGCGGTATGCGTTATGCGTTATGCTTTATGCGTTATGCGTTATAAGTAATGCGTGATCCGTTATGTGTTATGCGTTATGTGTTATGCGTTATGCGTTTTGCGTTATGCGTTATGCGTTATGCGTTATGCGTTATGCGTTATGCGTTATGAGTAATGCGTGATCCGTTATGCGTTATGCGTTATGCGTTATGCGTTATGCGTTATGCGTTATGTGTTATGGGTTATGCGTTATGCGTTATGCGTTATGCGTTATGCGTTATGCGTTATGCGTTATGCGTTATGCGTTATGCGTTATGCGTTATGCGTTATGCGTTATGCGTTACGCAATATGCGTTATGCGTTATGCGATATGCGTTATGCGTTAAGCGTTATGCTTTACGCGTTATGCGTTATGCGTTATGCGTTATGCGTTATGCGTTATGCGTTATGCGTTATGCGTTATGCGTTATACGTTATGCGTTAAGTGTCATGCGTTATGCGTTATGCGTTATGCGTTATGCGTTATGAGTAAAGCGTGATCCGTTATGCGTTATGCGTTATGCGTTATGCGTTATGCGTTATGTGTTATGCGTTGTGAGTTATCCGCTATGCGTTTTGCGTTTTGCGTTATGCGTTATGCGTTATGCGTTGTGCGTTATGCGTTATGCGTTATGCGTTATAGGTTATTCGTTATGTGTCATGCGTTATGCGTTATGCGTTATGCGTTATGCGTTATGCGTTATGCGTTATGTGTTATGCGTTATGCATTATGCGTTATGCGTTATGCTTTATGCGTTATGCGTTATAAGTAATGCGTGATCCGTTATGTGTTATGCGTTATGCGTTATGCGTTATGTGTTATGCGTTGTGCGTTATCCGCTATGCGTTATGCGTTTTGCGTTATGCGTTATGCGTTATGCGTTGTGCGTTATGCGTTATGCGTTATAGGTTGTGCGTTATGTGTCATGCGTTATGCGTTATGCGTTATGCGTTATGCGTTATGCGTTATAGGTTATGCGTTATGTGTCATGCGTTATGCGTTATGCGTTATGCGTTATGCGTTATGCGTTATGCGTTATGCATTATGCGTTATGCGTTATGCTTTATGCGTTATGCGTTATAAGTAATGCGTGATCCGTTATGTGTTATGCGTTATGCGTTATGCGTTATGCGTTATGCGTTATGCGTTATGCGTTATGGGTTATGCGTTATGTGTTATGAGTTATGCGTTATGCGTTATGCGTTATGCTTTATGCGTTATGGGTTATGAGTAATGCGTGATCCGTTATGCGTTATGCTTTATGCGTTATGAGTTACGCGTAATGCGTTATGCGTTATGCGTTATGCGTTATGGGTTATGCGTTATGTGTTATGTGTTATGCGTTATGCGTTATGCGTTATGCGTTATGCGTTATGGGTTATGAGTAATGCGTGATCCGTTATGCGTTATGCTTTATGCGTTATGAGTTACGCGTAATGCGTTATGCGTTATGCGTTATGGGTTATGCGTTATGCGTTATGCGTTATGCGTTATGGGTTATGCGTTATGCGTTATGCGTTATGCGTTATGCGTTATGCGTTATGCGTTATGCGTTATGCGTTATGCGTTATGCGTTATGCGTTATGCGTTATGCCTTATGCGTTATGCGTTATGCGTTATGCGTTATGCGTTATGCGTTATGCGTTATGCGTTATGCGTTATGCGTTATGCGTTATGCGTTATGCGTTATGCGTTATGCGTTATGCGTTATGCGTTATGCGTTATGCGTTATGCGTTATGTGTTATCCGTTATGAGTTATGAGTAATGCGTGATCCGTTATGCGTTATGCGTTATGAGTAATGCGTGATCCGTTATGCGTTATGCGTTATGAGTAATGCTTGATCCGTTACGCGTTATGCGTTATGCGTTATGCGTTATGGGTTATGCGTTATGTGTTATGAGTTATGCGTTATGCGTTATGCGTTATGCGTTATGCGTTATGGGTTATGAGTAATGCGTGATCCGTTATGCGTTATGCTTTATGCGTTATGCGTTATGCGATATGCGTTATGCGTTATGCGTTATGCGTTATGCGTTATGCGTTATGCGTTATGCGTTATGCGTTATGCGATATGCGTTATGCGTTATGCGTTATGCGTTATGCGTTATGCGTTATGCGTTATGCGTTATGCGTTATGCGTTATGCGTTATGCGTTATGCGTTATGCGTTATGCGTTATGCGTTATGCGTTATGCGTTATGCGTTATGCGTTATGCGTTATGCGTTATGCGTTATGCGTTATGCGTTATGCGTTATGCGTTATGCGTTATGAGTAATGCGTGATCCGTTATGCGTTATGCGTTATGCGTTATGCGTTATGCGTTATGTGTTATGCGTTGTGCGTTATCCGCTATGCGTTATGCGTTATGCGTTATGCGTTATGCGTTATGCGTTATGCGTTATGCGTTATGCGTTATGCGTTATAGGTTATGCGTTATGTGTCATGCGTTATGCGTTATGCGTTATGCGTTATGCGTTATGCATTATGCGTTATGCGTTATGCTTTATGCGTTATGCGTTATAAGTAATGCGTGATCCGTTATGCGTTATGCGTTATGCGTTATGCGTTATGCGTTATGTGTTATGGGTTATGCGTTATGCGTTATGCGTTATGCGTTATGCGTTATGCGTTATGCGTTATGCGTTATGCGTTATGCGTTATGCGTTATGCGTTATGCGTTATGCGTTATGCGTTATAGGTTATGCGTTATGTGTCATGCGTTATGCGTTATGCGGTATGCGTTATGCGTTATGCTTTATGCGTTATGCGTTATAAGTAATGCGTGATCCGTTATGTGTTATGCGTTATGTGTTATGCGTTATGCGTTATGCGTTATGCGTTATGCGTTATGCGTTATGCGTTATGCGTTATGCGTTATGAGAAATGCGTGATCCGTTATGCGTTATGCGTTATGCGTTATGCGTTATGCGTTATGCGTTATGTGTTATGGGTTATGCGTTATGCGTTATGCGTTATGCGTTATGCGTTATGCGTTATGCGTTATGCGTTATGCGTTATGCGTTATGCGTTATGCGTTATGCGTTATGCGTTATGCGTTATGCGTTATGCGTTACGCAATATGCGTTATGCGTTATGCGTTATGCGTTATGCGTTATGCGTTATGCGTTATGCGTTATGCGTTATGCGTTATGCGTTATGCGTGATCCGTTATGCGTTATGCGTTATGAGTAATGCGTGATCCGTTATGCGTTATGCGTTATGCGTTATGCGTTATGCGTTATGCGTTATGCGTTATGCGTTATGCGTTATGGGTTATGCGTGATCCGTTATGCGTTATGCGTTATGCGTTATGCGTTATGCGTTATGGGTTATGAGTAATGCGTGACCCGTTATGCGTTATGCTTTATGCGTTATGAGTTACGCGTAATGCGTTATGCGCTATGGGTCATGCGTTAAGCGTTATGCGTTATGCGTTATGCGTTATGGGTTATGCGTTATGTGTTATGCGTTATGCGTTATGCGTTATGCGTTATGCGTTATGCGTTATGGGTTATCCGTTATGCGTTATCCGTTATGCGTTATGCGTTATGCGTTATGCGTTATGCGTTATGCGTTATGCGTTATGCGATATGCGTTATGCGTTATGCGTTATGCGTTATGCGTTATGCGTTATGCGTTATGCGTTATGCGTTATGCGTTATGCGTTATGCGTTATGCGATATGCGTTATGCGTTATGCGTTATGCGTTATGCGTTATGCGTTATGCGTTATGCGTTATGCGTTATGCGTTATGCGTTATGCGTTATGCGTTATGCGTTATGCGTTATGCGTTATGCGTTATGCGTTATGCGTTATGCGTTATGCGTTATGCGTTATGCGTTATGCGTTATGCGTTATGCGTTATGCGTTATGCGTTATGCGTTATGCGTTATGGGTTATCCGTTATGCGTTATCCGTTATCCGTTATGCGTTATGCGTTATGCGTTATGCGTTATGCGTTATGCGTTATGCGTTATGCGTTATGCGTTATGCGTTATGCGTTATGCGTTATGCGTTATGCGTTATGCGTTATGCGTTATGCGATATGCGTTATGCGTTATGCGTTATGCGTTATGCGTTATGCGTTATGAGTTGTGCGTTATGCGTTATGCGTTATGCGTTATGCGTTATGCGTTATGCGTTATGCGTTATGCGTTATGCGTTATGCGTTATGCGTTATGCGTTATGCGTTATGCGTTATGGGTTATCCGTTATGCGTTATCCGTTATGCGTTATGCGTTATGCGTTATGCGTTATGCGTTATGCGTTATGCGATATGCGTTATGCCTTATGCGTTATGCGTTATGCGTTATGCGTTATGCGTTATGCGTTATGCGATATGCGTTATGCGTTATGCGTTATGCGTTATGCGTTATGCGTTATGCGTTATGCGTTATGCGTTATGCGTTATGCGTTATTCGTTATGCGTTATGCGTTATGCGTTATGCGTTATGCGTATGCGTTATGCGTTATGCGTTATGCGTTATGCGTTATGCGTTATGTGTTAGCCGTTATGAGTTATGAGTAATGCGTGATCCGTTATGCGTTATGCGTTATGAGTAATGCGTGATCCGTTATGCGTTATGCGTTATGAGTAATGCTTGATCCGTTACGCGTTATGCGTTATGCGTTATGCGTTATGGGTTATGTGTTATGAGTTATGCGTTATGCGTTATCCGTTATGCGTTATCCGTTATGCGTTATGCGTTATGCGTTATGCGTTATGCGTTATGCGTTATGCGATATGCGTTATGCGTTATGCGTTATGCGTTATGCGTTATGCGTTATGCGTTATGCGTTATGCGATATGCGTTATGCGTTATGCGTTATGCGTTATGCGTTATGCGTTATGCGTTATGCGTTATGCGTTATGCGTTATGCGTTAAGCGTTATGCGTTAGTAGTAATGCGTGATCCGTTATGCGTTATACGTTATGCGTTATGCGTTATGTGTTATGCGTTGTGAGTTATCCGCTATGCGTTATGCGTTTTGCGTTATGCGTTATGCGTTATGCGTTGTGCGTTATGCGTTATGCGTTATGCGTTATAGGTTATGCGTTATGTGTCATGCGTTATGCGTTATGCGTTATGCGTTATGCGTTATGCGTTATGCATTATGCGTTATGCGTTATGCTTTATGCGTTATGCGTTATAAGTAATGCGTGATCCGTTATGTGTTATGCGTTATGCGTTATGCGTTATGTGTTATGCGTTGTGCGTTATCCGCTATGCGTTATGCGTTTTGCGTTATGCGTTATGCGTTATGCGTTGTGCGTTATGCGTTATGCGTTATAGGTTATGCGTTATGTGTCATGCGTTATGCGTTATGCGTTATGCGTTATGCGGTATGCGTTATGCGTTATGCGTTATGCGTTATGCGTTATGCGTTATGCGTTATGGGTTATGAGTAATGCGTGATCCGTTATGCGTTATGCTTTATGCGTTATGCGTTATGCGTTATGGGTTATGAGTAATGCGTGATCCGTTATGCGTTATGCTTTATGCGTTATGAGTTACGCGTAATGCGTTATGCGTTATGCGTTATGGGTTATGCGTTATGTGTTATGAGTTATGCGTTATGCGTTATGCGTTATGCGTTATGGGTTATGAGTTATGCGATATGCGTTATGAGTTATGCGATATGCGTTATGCGTTATGCGTTATGCGTTATGCGTTATGCGTTATGCGTTATGCGTTATGCGTTATGCGTTATGCGTTATGCGTTATGCGTTATGCGTTATGCGTTATGCGTTATGCGTTATGCGTTATGCGTTATGAGAAATGCGTGATCCGTTATGCGTTATGCGTTATGAGTAATGCATGATCCGTTATGCGTTATGCGTTATGCGTTATGCGTTATGCGTTATGCGTTATGCGTTATGCGTTATGCGTTATGGGTTATGGGTTATGCGTTATTTGTTATGCGTTATGCGTTATGCGTTATGCGTTATGCGTTATGCGTTATGCGTTATGCGTTATGCGTTATGCGTTATGCGTTATGTGTTATGGGTTATGCGTTATGCGTTATGCGTTATGCGTTATGCGTTATGCGTTATGCGTTATCCGTTATGCGTTATGCGTTATGCGTTATGCGTTATGCGTTATGTGTTATGCGTTGTGCGTTATCCCCTATGCGTTATGCGTTTTGCGTTATGCGTTATGCGTTATGCGTTATGCGTTGTGCGTTATGCGTTATGCGTTATAGGTTATGCGTTATGTGTCATGCGTTATGCGTTATGCGTTATGCGTTATGCGGTATGCGTTATGCGTTATGCTTTATGCGTTATGCGTTATAAGTAATGCGTGATCCCTTATGGGTTATGCGTTATGCGTTATGCGTTTTGCGTTATGCGTTATGCCTTATGCGTTATGCGTTATGCGTTATGCGTTATGCGTTATGCGTTATGCGTTATGCGTTATGCGTTATGCGTAATGCGTTATGCGTTATGCGTTATGCGTTATGCGTTATGCGTTATGCGTTATGCGTTATGCGTTATGCGTTATGCGTGATGAGAAATGCGTGATCCGTTATGCGTTATGCGTTATGCGTTATGCGTTATGCGTTATGCGTTATGCGTTATGCGTTATGCGTTATGGGTTATGCGTTATGCGTTATGCGTTATGCGTTATGCGTTATGCGTTATGCGTTATGCGTTATGCGTTATGCGTTATGCGTTATGCGTTATGCGTTATGCGTTATGCGTTATGCGTTATGCGTTATGCGTTATGCGTTATGCGTTATGCGTTATGCGTTATGCGTTATGCGTTATGCATTATGCGTTATGCGTTATGCGTTATGCGTTATGCGTTATGCGTTATACGTTATGCGTTATGCGTTATGCGTTATGCGTTATGCGTTATGCGTTATGCGTTATGCGTTATGCGTTATGCGTTATGCGTTATGCGTTATGCGTTATGCGTTATGCGTTATGCGTTATGGGTTATCCGTTATGCGTTATCCGTTATGCGTTATGCGTTATGCGTTATGCGTTATGCGTTATGCGTTATGCGATATGCGTTATGCCTTATGCGTTATGCGTTATGCGTTATGCGTTATGCGTTATGCGTTATGCGATATGCGTTATGCGTTATGCGTTATGCGTTATGCGTTATGCGTTATGCGTTATGCGTTATGCGTTATGCGTTATGCGTTATGCGTTATGCGTTATGCGTTATGCGTTATGCGTTATGCGTATGCGTTATGCGTTATGCGTTATGCGTTATGCGTTATGCGTTATGTGTTAGCCGTTATGAGTTATGAGTAATGCGTGATCCGTTATGCGTTATGCGTTATGAGTAATGCGTGATCCGTTATGCGTTATGCGTTATGAGTAATGCTTGATCCGTTACGCGTTATGCGTTATGCGTTATGCGTTATGGGTTATGTGTTATGAGTTATGCGTTATGCGTTATCCGTTATGCGTTATCCGTTATGCGTTATGCGTTATGCGTTATGCGTTATGCGTTATGCGTTATGCGATATGCGTTATGCGTTATGCGTTATGCGTTATGCGTTATGCGTTATGCGTTATGCGTTATGCGATATGCGTTATGCGTTATGCGTTATGCGTTATGCGTTATGCGTTATGCGTTATGCGTTATGCGTTATGCGTTATGCGTTAAGCGTTATGCGTTAGTAGTAATGCGTGATCCGTTATGCGTTATACGTTATGCGTTATGCGTTATGTGTTATGCGTTGTGAGTTATCCGCTATGCGTTATGCGTTTTGCGTTATGCGTTATGCGTTATGCGTTGTGCGTTATGCGTTATGCGTTATGCGTTATAGGTTATGCGTTATGTGTCATGCGTTATGCGTTATGCGTTATGCGTTATGCGTTATGCGTTATGCATTATGCGTTATGCGTTATGCTTTATGCGTTATGCGTTATAAGTAATGCGTGATCCGTTATGTGTTATGCGTTATGCGTTATGCGTTATGTGTTATGCGTTGTGCGTTATCCGCTATGCGTTATGCGTTTTGCGTTATGCGTTATGCGTTATGCGTTGTGCGTTATGCGTTATGCGTTATAGGTTATGCGTTATGTGTCATGCGTTATGCGTTATGCGTTATGCGTTATGCGGTATGCGTTATGCGTTATGCGTTATGCGTTATGCGTTATGCGTTATGCGTTATGCGTTATGAGTAATGCGTGATCCGTTATGCGTTATGCTTTATGCGTTATGCGTTATGCGTTATGGGTTATGAGTAATGCGTGATCCGTTATGCGTTATGCTTTATGCGTTATGAGTTACGCGTAATGCGTTATGCGTTATGCGTTATGGGTTATGCGTTATGTGTTATGAGTTATGCGTTATGCGTTATGCGTTATGCGTTATGGGTTATGAGTTATGCGTTATGCGTTATGCGTTATGCGATATGCGTTATGCGTTATGCGTTATGCGTTATGCGTTATGCGTTATGCGTTATGCGTTATGCGTTATGCGTTATGCGTTATGCGTTATGCGTTATGCGTTATGCGTTATGCGTTATGCGTTATGCGTTATGCGTTATGCGTTATGAGATATGCGTGATCCGTTATGCGTTATGCGTTATGAGTAATGCATGATCCGTTATGCGTTATGCGTTATGCGTTATGCGTTATGCGTTATGCGTTATGCGTTATGCGTTATGGGTTATGCGTTATTTGTTATGCGTTATGCGTTATGCGTTATGCGTTATGCGTTATGCGTTATGCGTTATGCGTTATGCGTTATGCGTTATGCGTTATGCGTTATGCGTTATGCGTTATGCGTTATGCGTTATGCGTTATGTGTTATCCGTTATGAGTTATCCGTTATGCGTTTTGCGTTATGCGTTATGCGTTATGCGTTATGCGTTATGCGTTATGCGTTATGCGTTATGCGTTATGCGTTATGCGTTATGCGTTATGCGTTATGCCTTATGCGTTATGCGATTTGCGTTATGCGTTATGCGTTATGCGTTATGCGTTATGCGTTATGTGTTATGGGTTATGCGTTATGCGTTATGCGTTATGCGTTATGCGTTATGCGTTATGCGTTATGCGTTATGCGTTATGCGTTATGCGTTATGCGTTATGCGTTATGCGTTATGTGTTATGCGTTGTGCGTTATCCCCTATGCGTTATGCGTTTTGCGTTATGCGTTATGCGTTATGCGTTATGCGTTGTGCGTTATGCGTTATGCGTTATAGGTTATGCGTTATGTGTCATGCGTTATGCGTTATGCGTTATGCGTTATGCGTTATGCGTTATGCGTTATGCTTTATGCGTTATGCGTTATAAGTAATGCGTGATCCCTTATGGGTTATGCGTTATGCGTTATGCGTTATGCGTTATGCGTTATGCCTTATGCGTTATGCGTTATGCGTTATGCGTTATGCGTTATGCGTTATGCGTTATGCGTTATGCGTTATGCGTAATGCGTTATGCGTTATGCGTTATCCGTTATGCGTTATGCGTTATGCGTTATGCGTTATGCGTTATGCGTTATGCGTTATGAGAAATGCGTGATCCGTTATGCGTTATGCGTTATGCGTTATGCGTTATGCGTTATGCGTTATGCGTTATGCGTTATGCGTTATGGGTTATGCGTTATGCGTTATGCGTTATGCGTTATGCGTTATGCGTTATGCGTTATGCGTTATGCGTTATGCGTTATGCGTTATGCGTTATGCGTTATGCGTTATGCGTTATGCGTTATGCGTTATGCGTTATGCGTTATGAGTTATGCGTTATGCGTTATGCGTTATGCGTTATGCATTATGCGTTATGCGTTATGCGTTATGCGTTATGCGTTATGCGTTATGCGTTATGCGTTATGCGTTATGCGTTATGCGTTATGTGTTATCCGTTATGAGTTATGAGTAATGCGTGATCCGTTATGCGTTATGCGTTATGAGTAATGCTTGATCAGTTACGCGTTATGCGTTATGCGTTATGGGTTATGCGTTATGTGTTATGAGTTATGCGTTATGCGTTATGCGTTATGCGTTATGCGTTATGGGTTATGAGTAATGCGTGATCCGTTATGCGTTATGCTTTATGCGTTATGAGTTACGCGTAATGCGTTATGCGTTATGCGTTATGGGTTATCCGTTATGTGTTATGAGTTATGCGTTATGCGTTATGCGTTATGCGTTATGGGTTATCCGTTATGCGTTATCCGTTATGAGTTTTGCGTTATGCGTTATGCGTTATGAGTTGTGCGTTATGCGTTATGCGTTATGCGTTATGCGTTATGCGTTATAAGTAATGCGTGATCCCTTATGGGTTATGCGTTATGCGTTATGCGTTTTGCGTTATGCGTTATGCGTTATGCGTTATGCGTTATGCGTTATGCGTTATGCGTTATGCGTTATGCGTTATGCGTTATGCGTTATGCGTTATGCGTTATGCGTTATGCGTTATGCGTTATGCGTTATGCGTTATGCGTTATGCGTTATGCGTTATGCGTTATGAGAAATGCGTGATCCGTTATGCGTTATGCGTTATGCGTTATGCGTTATGCGTTATGCGTTATGCGTTATGTGTTATGAGTTATGCGTTATGCGTTATGCGTTATGCGTTATGCGTTATGAGTAATGCGTGATCCGTTATGCGTTATGCTTTATGCGTTATGAGTTACGCGTAATGCGTTATGCGTTATGCGTTATGGGTTATGAGTAATGCGTGATCCGTTATGCGTTATGCGTTATGAGTAATGCTTGATCCGTTACGCGTTATGCGTTATGCGTTATGCGTTATGCGTTATGGGTTATCCGTTATGCGTTATGCGTTATGAGTTGTGCGTTATGCGTTATGCGTTATGCGTTATGCGTTATGCGTTATGCGTTATGCGTTATGCGTTATGGGTTATCCGTTATGCGTTATCCGTTATGCGTTATGCGTTATGCGTTATGCGTTATGCGTTATGCGATATGCGTTATGCGTTATGCGTTATGCGTTATGCGTTATGCGTTATGCGTTATGCGTTATGCGTTATGCGTTATGCGATATGCGTTATGCGTTATGCGTTATGCGTTATGCGTTATGCGTTATGCGTAATGCGTTATGCGTTATGCGTTATGCGTTATGCGTTATGCGTTATGCGTTATGCGTTATGCGTTATGCGTTATGTGTTATCCGTTATGAGTTATGAGTAATGCGTGATCCGTTATGCGTTATGCGTTATGAGTAATGCTTGATCCGTTACGCGTTATGCGTTATGCGTTATGGGTTATGCGTTATGTGTTACGAGTTATGCGTTATGCGTTATGCGTTATGCGTTATGCGTTATGGGTTATGAGTAATGCGTGATCCGTTATGCGATATGCTTTATGCGTTATGAGTTACGCGTAATGCGTTATGCGTTATGCGTTATGGGTTATCCGTTATGTGTTATGAGTTATGCGTTATGCGTTATGCGTTATGCGTTATGGGTTATCCGTTATGCGTTATCCGTTATGAGTTTTGCGTTATGCGATATGCGTTATGCGTTGTGCGTTATGCGTTATGCGTTATGCGTTATGCGTTATGCGTTATAAGTAATGCGTGATCCCTTATGGGTTATGCGTTATGCGTTATGCGTTTTGCGTTATGCGTTATGCCTTATGCGTTATGCGTTATGCGTTATGCGTTATGCGTTATGCGTTATGCGTTATGCGTTATGCGTTATGCGTTATGCGTAATGCGTTATGCGTTATGCGTTATGCGTTATGCGTTATGCGTTATGCGTTATGCGTTATGCGTTATGCGTTATGAGAAATGCGTGATCCGTTATGCGTTATGCGTTATGCGTTATGCGTTATGCGTTATGCGTTATGCGTTATGTGTTATGAGTTATGCGTTATGCGTTATGCGTTATGCGTTATGCGTTATGAGTAATGCGTGATCCGTTATGCGTTATGCTTTATGCGTTATGAGTTACGCGTAATGCGTTATGCGTTATGCGTTATGGGTTATGCGTTATGTGTTATGAGTTATGCGTTATGCGTTATGCGTTATGCGTTATGGGTTATCCGTTATGCGTTATCCGTTATGAGTTTTGCGTTATGCGTTATGCGTTATGAGTTGTGCGTTATGCGTTATGCGTTATGCGTTATGCGTTATGCGTTATGCGTTATGGGTTATCCGTTATGCGTTATCCGTTATGCGTTATGCGTTATGCGTTACGCGTTATGCGTTATGCGTTATGCGATATGCGTTATGCGTTATGCGTTATGCGTTATGCGTTATGCGTTATGCGTTATGCGATATGCGTTATGCGTTATGCGTTATGCGTTATGCGTAATGCGTTATGCGTTATGCGTTATGCGTTATGCGTTATGCGTTATGCGTTATGCGTTATGCGTTATAAGTTATGCGTTATGCGTTATGCGTTATGCGTTATGCGGTATGCGTTATGCGTTATGCGTTATGCGTTATGCGTTATGCGTTATGCGTTATGCGTTATGCGTTATGCGTTATGCGTTATGCGTTATGCGTTATGCGTTATGCGTTATGCGTTATAGGTTATGCGTTATGTGTCATGCGTTATGCGTTATGCGTTATGCGTTATGCGTTATGAGTAAAGCGTGATCCGTTATGCGTTATGCGTTATGCGTTATGCGTTATGCGTTATGTGTTATGCGTTGTGAGTTATCCGCTATGCGTTTTGCGTTTTGCGTTATGCGTTATGCGTTATGCGTTGTGCGTTATGCGTTATGCGTTATGCGTTATAGGTTATGCGTTATGTGTCATGCGTTATGCGTTATGCGTTATGCGTTATGCGTTATGCGTTATGCGTTATGCGTTATGTGTTATGCGTTATGCATTATGCGTTATGCGTTATGCTTTATGCGTTATGCGTTATAAGTAATGCGTGATCCGTTATGTGTTATGCGTTATGCGTTATGCGTTATGTGTTATGCGTTGTGCGTTATCCGCTATGCGTTATGCGTTTTGCGTTATGCGTTATGCGTTATGCGTTGTGCGTTATGCGTTATGCGTTATAGGTTGTGCGTTATGTGTCATGCGTTATGCGTTATGCGTTATGCGTTATGCGTTATGCGTTATAGGTTATGCGTTATGTGTCATGCGTTATGCGTTATGCGTTATGCGTTATGCGTTATGCGTTATGCGTTATGCATTATGCGTTATGCGTTATGCTTTATGCGTTATGCGTTATAAGTAATGCGTGATCCGTTATGTGTTATGCGTTATGCGTTATGCGTTATGTGTTATGCGTTATGCGTTATGCGTTATGGGTTATGCGTTATGTGTTATGAGTTATGCGTTATGCGTTATGCGTTATGCTTTATGCGTTATGGGTTATGAGTAATGCGTGATCCGTTATGCGTTATGCTTTATGCGTTATGAGTTACGCGTAATGCGTTATGCGTTATGCGTTATGCGTTATGGGTTATGCGTTATGTGTTATGAGTTATGCGTTATGCGTTATGCGTTATGCGTTATGCGTTATGCGTTATGCGTTATGCGTTATGCGTTATGCGTTATGCGTTATGCGTTATGCGTTATAGGTTATGCGTTATGTGTCATGCGTTATGCGTTATGCGTTATGCGTTATGCGGTATGCGTTATGCGTTATGCGTTATGCGTTATGCGTTATGCGTTATGCGTTATGCGTTATGCGTTATGCGTTATGCGTTATGCGTTATGCGTTATGCGTTATGCGTTATGCGTTATAGGTTATGCGTTATGTGTCATGCGTTATGCGTTATGCGTTATGCGTTATGCGTTATGAGTAAAGCGTGATCCGTTATGCGTTATGCGTTATGCGTTATGCGTTATGCGTTATGTGTTTTGCGTTGTGAGTTATCCGCTATGCGTTTTGCGTTTTGCGTTATGCGTTATGCGTTATGCGTTGTGCGTTATGCGTTATGCGTTATGCGTTATAGGTTATGCGTTATGTGTCATGCGTTATGCGTTATGCGTTATGCGTTATGCGTTATGCGTTATGTGTTATGCGTTATGCATTATGCGTTATGCGTTATGCTTTATGCGTTATGCGTTATAAGTAATGCGTGATCCGTTATGTGTTATGCGTTATGCGTTATGCGTTATGTGTTATGCGTTGTGCGTTATCCGCTATGCGTTATGCGTTTTGCGTTATGCGTTATGCGTTATGCGTTATGCGTTATGCGTTATGCGTTATAGGTTGTGCGTTATGTGTCATGCGTTATGCGTTATGCGTTATGCGTTATGCGTTATAGGTTATGCGTTATGTGTCATGCGTTATGCGTTATGCGTTATGCGTTATGCGTTATGCGTTATGCGTTATGCATTATGCGTTATGCGTTATGCTTTATGCGTTATGCGTTATAAGTAATGCGTGATCCGTTATGTGTTATGCGTTATGCGTTATGCGTTATGTGTTATGCGTTATGCGTTATGCGTTATGGGTTATGCGTTATGTGTTATGAGTTATGCGTTATGCGTTATGCGTTATGCTTTATGCGTTATGGGTTATGAGTAATGCGTGATCCGTTATGCGTTATGCTTTATGCGTTATGAGTTACGCGTAATGCGTTATGCGTTATGCGTTATGCGTTATGGGTTATGCGTTATGTGTTATGAGTTATGCGTTATGCGTTATGCGTTATGCGTTATGGGTTATGAGTAATGCGTGATCCGTTATGCGTTATGCTTTATGCGTTATGAGTTACGCGTAATGCGTTATGCGTTATGCGTTATGGGTTATGCGTTATGCGTTATGCGTTATGCGTTATGGGTTATGCGTTATGCGTTATGCGTTATGCGTTATGCGTTATGCGTTATGCGTTATGCGTTATGCGTTATGCGTTATGCGTTATGCGTTATGCCTTATGCGTTATGCGTTATGCGTTATGCGTTATGCGTTATGCGTTATGCGTTATGCGTTATGCGTTATGCGTTATGCGTTATGCGTTATGCGTTATGCGTTATGCGTTATGCGTTATGCGTTATGCGTTATGTGTTATCCGTTATGAGTTATGAGTAATGCGTGATCCGTTATGCGTTATGCGTTATGAGTAATGCGTGATCCGTTATGCGTTATGCGTTATGAGTAATGCTTGATCCGTTACGCGTTATGCGTTATGCGTTATGCGTTATGGGTTATGCGTTATGTGTTATGAGTTATGCGTTATGCGTTATGCGTTATGCGTTATGGGTTATGAGTTATGCGTGATCCGTTATGCGTTATGCTTTATGCGTTATGCGTTATGCGATATGCGTTATGCGTTATGCGTTATGCGTTATGCGTTATGCGTTATGCGTTATGCGTTATGCGATATGCGTTATGCGTTATGCGTTATGCGTTATGCGTTATGCGTTATGCGTTATGCGTTATGCGTTATGCGTTATGCGTTATGCGTTATGCGTTATGCGTTATGCGTTATGCGTTATGCGTTATGCGTTATGCGTTATGCGTTATGCGTTATGCGTTATGCGTTATGCGTTATGCGTTATGAGTAATGCGTGATCCGTTATGCGTTATGCGTTATGCGTTATGCGTTATGCGTTATGTGTTATGCGTTGTGCGTTATCCGCTATGAGTTATGCGTTTTGCGTTATGCGTTATGCGTTATGCGTTATGCGTTATGCGTTATGCGTTATAGGTTATGCGTTATGTGTCATGCGTTATGCGTTATGCGTTATGCGTTATGCGTTATGCATTATGCGTTATGCGTTATGCTTTATGCGTTATGCGTTATAAGTAATGCGTGATCCGTTATGCGTTATGCGTTATGCGTTATGCGTTATGCGTTATGCGTTATGGGTTATGCGTTATGCGTTATGCGTTATGCGTTATGCGTTATGCGTTATGCGTTATGCGTTATGCGTTATGCGTTATGCGTTATGCGTTATGCGTTATGCGTTATGCGTTATGCGTTATGCGTTATGCGTTATAGGTTATGCGTTATGTGTCATGCGTTATGCGTTATGCGTTATGCGTTATGCGTTATGCTTTATGCGTTATGCGTTATAAGTAATGCGTGATCCGTTATGTGTTATGCGTTATGTGTTATGCGTTATGCGTTTTGCGTTATGCGTTATGCGTTATGCGTTATGCGTTATGCGTTATGCGTTATGAGAAATGCGTGATCCGTTATGCGTTATGCGTTATGCGTTATGCGTTATGCGTTATGTGTTATGGGTTATGCGTTATGCGTTATGCGTTATGCGTTATGCGTTATGCGTTATGCGTTATGCGTTATGCGTTATGCGTTATGCGTTATGCGTTATGCGTTATGCGTTATGCGTTATGCGTTACGCAATATGCGTTATGCGTTATGCGTTATGCGTTATGCGTTATGCGTTATGCGTTATGCGTTATGCGTTATGCGTGATCCGTTATGCGTTATGCGTTATGAGTAATGCGTGATCCGTTATGCGTTATGCGTTATGCGTTATGCGTTATGCGTTATGCGTTATGCGTTATGCGTTATGCGTAATGCGTTATGCGCTATGGGTCATGCGTTAAGCGTTATGCGTTATGCGTTATGCGTTATGGGTTATGCGTTATGTGTTATGCGTTATGCGTTATGCGTTATGCGTTATGCGTTATGGGTTATCCGTTATGCGTTATCCGTTATGCGTTATGCGTTATGCGTTATGCGTTATGCGTTATGTGTTATGCGTTGTGCGTTATCCCCTATGCGTTATGCGTTTTGCGTTATGCGTTATGCGTTATGCGTTATGCGTTATGCGTTATGCGTTATGCGTTATGCGTTATGCGTTATGCGTTATGCGTTATGCGTTATGCGTTATGCGTTATGCGTTATGCGTTATGCGTTATGCGTTATGCGTTATGCGTTATGCGTTATGCGTTATGCGTTATGCGTTATGCGTTATGCGTTATTTGTTATCCGTTATGAGTTATGAGTAATGCGTGATCCGTTATGCGTTATGCGTTATGAGTAATGCGTGATCCGTTATGCGTTATGCGTTATGAGTAATGCTTGATCCGTTACGCGTTATGCGTTATGCGTTATGCGTTATAGGTTATGCGTTATGTGTTATGTGTTATGCGTTATGCGTTATGCGTTATGCGTTATGGGTTATGAGTAATGCGTGATCCGTTATGCGTTATGCTTTATGCGTTATGAGTTACGCGTAATGCGTTATGCGTTATGCGTTATGGGTTGTGCGTTATGCGTTATGCGTTATGCGTTATGGGTTATGCGTTATGCGTTATGCGTTATGCGTTATGCGTTATGCGTTATGCGTTATGCGTTATGCGTTATGCGTTATGCGTTATGCCTTATGCGTTATGCGTTATGCGTTATGCGTTATGCGTTATGCGTTATGAGTTATGCGTTATGCGTTATGCGTTATGCGTTATGCGTTATGCGTTATGCGTTATGCGTTATGCGTTATGCGTTATGCGTTATGCGTTATGTGTTATCCGTTATGAGTTATGAGTAATGCGTGATCCGTTATGCGTTATGCGTTATGAGTAATGCGTGATCCGTTATGCGTTAT
>CAKAJA020000900.1:0-27890 GCA_916610235.2 Lasioglossum morio | reverse complement strand
TACGTTATACGCTGTACGTTATACGCTGTACGTTATACGTTATACGTTATACGTTATACGCTGTACGTAATACGCTGTACGTTATACGCTGTACGTTATACGTTATACGTTGTACGTTACACGGTGTACGTTGTACGTTGTACGTTATACGTTGTACGTTATACGCTGTACGTTATCCGTTGTATGTTATACGTTATACGTTATACGTTATACGTTATACGTTATACGTTATACGTTATACGCTGTACGTTATCCGTTGTACGTTATACGTTATACGTTATACTTCATACGTTATACGTTTTACGTTATACGCTGTACGTTATACGCTGTAAGTTATACGCTGTTCGTTATACGTTATACGTTATACGTTATACGTTATACGGTACACGTTGTACGTTGAACGTTATACGTTGTACGTTGTACGTTATACGTTATACGTTGTACGTTATACGTTATACGTTGTACGTTATACGTTATACGTTATACGCTGTACGTTATACGCTGTACGTTATACGTTATACGTTATACGTTATACGCTGTACGTTATACGCTGTACGTTATACGCTGTACGTTATACGTTATACGTTATACGTTACACGGTGTACGTTGTACGTTGTACGTTATACGTTGTACGTTATACGTTATACGTTATACGTTATACGCTGTACGTTATACGTTGTACGTTATACGTTTTACGCTGTACGTTATACGTTATACGTTATAAGTTGTACGTTATACGTTATACGTTATACGTTATACGTTATACGTTATACGTTATACGTTATACGTTATACGTTATACGTTATACGTTATACGCTGTACGTTATACGCTGTACGTTATAAGCTGTACGTTATACGTTATACGTTATACGTTACACGTTGTACGTTGTACGTTGTACGTTATACGTTGAACGTTATACGTTGTACGTTATACGTTATACGTTATACGTTGTACGTTATACGTTTTACGCTGTACGTTATACGTTATACGTTATAAGTTGTACGTTATACGTTATACGTTATACGTTATACGTTATACGTTATACGTTATACGTTATACGTTATACGTTATACGTTATACGCTGTACGTTATACGCTGTACGTTATAAGCTGTACGTTATACGTTATACGTTATACGTTACACGTTGTACGTTGTACGTTGTACGTTATACGTTGAACGTTATACGTTGTACGTTATACGTTATACGTTATACGTTATACGTTATACGTTATACGTTATACGTTATACGTTATACGTTATACGTTATACGTTATACGTTATACGTTATACGTTATACGTTATACGTTATACGTTTTACGCTGTACGTTATACGCTGTACGTTATACGTTGTACGTTATACGTTGTACGTTATACGCTGTACGTTATCCGTTGTATGTTATACGTTTTACGTTATACGCTGTACGTTATACGCTGTATGTTATACGCTGTTCGTTATACGTAATACGTTATACGTTATACGTTATACGGTACACGTTGTACGTTGAACGTTATACGTTATACGTTGTACGTTATACGTTGTACGTTATACGTTATACGTTATACGTTATACGATATACGTTATACGTTATACGTTATACGTTATACGTTATACGTTATACGTTATACGTTATACGTTAGACGCTGTACGTTATACGCTGTACGTTATACGTTGTACGTTATACGTTGTACGTTATACGCTGTACGTTATCCGTTGTATGTTATACGTTATACGTTATACGTTATACGTTATACGTTAGACGCTGTACGTTATCCGCTGTACGTTATACGTTATACGTTATACTTCATACGTTATACGTTTTACGTTATACGCTGTACGTTATACGCTGTAAGTTATACGCTGTTCGTTATACGTTATACGTTATACGTTATACGTTATACGGTACACGTTGTACGTTGAACGTTATACGTTATACGTTGTACGTTATACGTTATACGTTGTACGTTATACGTTATACGTTGTACGTTATACGTTATAAGTTACACGTTGTACGTTGTACGTTATACGTATGTACGTTGTACGTTATACGTTGAACGTTATACGTTGTACGTTATACGTTGTACGTTATACGTTGTACGTTATACGTTATACGCTGTACGTTATACGTTATACGTTATACGTTGTACGTTATACGTTATACGTTATACGTTATACGTTGTACGTTATACGTTATACGTTATACGTTATACGCTGTACGTTATACGCTGTACGTTATACGCTGTACGTTATACGTTATACGTTATACGTTATACGTTATACGTTATACGTTATACGTTATACGTTATACGTTATACGTTATACGTTATACGCTGTACGTTATACGTTGTACGTTATACGTTGTACGTTATACGCTGTACGTTATCCGTTGTATGTTATACGTTATACGTTATACGTTATACGTTATACGTTATACGCTGTACGTTATCCGTTGTACGTTATACGTTAAACGTTATACGTTATACTTCATACGTTATACGTTTTACGTTATACGCTGTACGTTATACGCTGTAAGTTATACGCTGTTCGTTATACGTTATACGTTATACGTCATAGGTTATACGGTACACGTTGTACGTTGAACGTTATATGTTATACGTTGTACGTTATACGTTATACGTTATACGCTGTACGTTATACGCTGTACGTTATACGCTGTACGTTATACGTTATACGTTATACGTTATACGCTGTACGTTATACGCTGTACGTTATACGCTGTACGTTATACGTTATACGTTATACGTTACACGTTGTACGTTGTACGTTGTACGTTATACGTTGTACGTTATACGTTATACGTTATACGTTGTACGTTATACGTTGTACGTTATACGTTTTACGCTGTACGTTATACGTTATACGTTATAAGTTGTACGTTATACGTTTTACGTTATACGCTGTACGTTATACGCTGTACGTTACACGCTGTACGTTATACGCTGTACGTTATACGATATACGTTATACGTTATACGTTATACGTTATACGCTGTACGTTATACGCTGTACGTTATACGTTATACGTTACACGTTGTACGTTGTACGTTATACGTATGTACGTTGTACGTTATACGTTGAACGTTATACGTTGTACGTTATACGTTGTACGTTATACGTTGTACGTTATACGTTGTACGTTATACGTTATACGCTGTACGTTATACGTTATACGTTATACGTTATACGTTGTACGTTATACGGTATACGGTATACGCTATACGTTATACGTTATACGTTATACGTTATACGTTATACGTTATACGTTATACGTTATACGTTATACGTTATACGTTATACGTTATACGTTATACGTTATACGTTATACGTTATACGTTATACGTTATACGTTATACGTTATACGTTATACGTTATACGTTATACGTTATACGTTATACGTTATACGTTATACGTTATACGTTATACGTTATACGTTATACGTTATACGTTATACGTTATACGTTATACGTTATACGTTATGCGTTATGCGTTATGCGTTGTGCGTTATACGTATGCGTTATACGTTATACGTTATACGTTATACGTTATACGTTATACGTTATACGTTATACGTTATACGTTATACGTTGTACGTTGTACGTTATACGTTATACGTTATACGTTATACGTTATACGTTATACGATATACGTTACACGTTATACGTTATACGTTATACGCTGTACGTTATACGCTGTACGTTATACGTTATACTTTATACGTTATACGTTATACGTTATACGTTATACGTTATACGTTATACGTTATACGTTATACGTTATACGTTATACGTTATACGTTATACGTTATACGTTATACGTTATACGTTATACGTTATACGTTATACGTTATACGTTATACGTTATACGTTATACGTTATACGTTATACGTTATACGTTATACGTTATACGTTATACGTTATACGTTATACGTTATACGTTATACGTTATACGTTATACGTTATACGTTATACGTTATACGTTATACGTTATACGTTATACGTTATACGTTATACGTTATACGTTATACGTTATACGTTATACGTTATACGTTATACGTTATACGTTATACGTTATACGTTATACGTTATACGTTATACGTTATACGTTATACGTTATACGTTATACGTTATACGTTATACGTTATACGTTATACGTTATACGTTATACGTTATACGTTATACGTTATACGTTATACGTTATACGGTATACGTTATACGTTATACGTTATACGTTATACGTTATACGTTATACGTTATACGTTATACGTTATACGTTATACGTTATACGTTATACGTTATACGTTATACGTTATACGTTATACGTTATACGTTATACGTTATACGTTATACGTTATACGTTATACGTTATACGTTATACGTTATACGTTATACGTTATACGTTATACGTTATACGTTATACGTTATACGTTATACGTTATACGTTATACGTTATACGTTATACGTTATACGTTATACGTTATACGCTGTATGTTATACGCTGTACGTTATACGTTATACGTAACACGTTGTTCTTTTGTACGTTATACGTATGTACGTTGTACGTTATACGTTATACGTTGTACGTTATACGTTGTACGTTATACGTTCTACGTTATACGTTATACGCTGTACGTTATACGTTATACGTTATACGTTATACGTTGTACGTTATACGTTATACGTTATACGTTATACGTTATACGTTATACGTTATACGTTATACGTTACACGTTGTACGTTGTACGTTGTACGTTGTACGTTATACGTTGAACGTTATACGTTGTACGTCATACGTTGTACGTTATACGTTGTACGTTATACTTTATACGCTGTACGTTATACGTTATACGTTATACGTTATACCTTATACGTTATACGTTGTACGTTATACGTTATACGTTATACGCTGTATGTTATACGTTATACATTATACGGTACACGTTGTACGTTGAACGTTATACGTTATACGTTATACGTTATACGTTATACGTTATACGTTATACGTTATACGCTGTACGTTATACGCTGTACGTTATACGCTGTACGTTATACGTTATACGTTATACGTTACACGTTGTACGTTACACGTTGTACGTTGTACGTTGTACGTTGTACGTTATACTTTCTACGCTGTACGTTATACGTTATACGTTATACCTTATACGTTATACGTTGTACGTTATACGTTATACGTTATACGCTGTACGTTATCCGTTGTACGTTATACGTTATACGTTATACGGTATACGCTGTACGTTATACGCTGTACGTTATAAGCTGTACGTTATACGTTATACGTTATACGTTACACGTTGTACGTTATACGCTGTACGTTACACGCGGTACGTTATACGCTGTACGTTATACGATATACGTTATACGTTATACGTTATACGTTATACGTTATACGTTATACGTTATACGTTATACGTTATACGTTATACGTTATACGTTATACGTTATACGTTATACGTTATACGTTATACGTTATACGTTATACGTTATACGTTATACGTTATACGTTATACGTTATACGTTATACGTTATACGTTATACGTTATACGTTATACGTTATACGTTATACGTTATACGATATACGTTATACGTTATACGTTATACGTTATACGTTATACGTTATACGTTATACGTTATACGTTATACGTTATACGTTATACGTTATACGTTATACGTTATACGTTATACGTTATACGTTATACGTTATACGCTGTACGTTATACGCTGTAAGTTATACGCTGTTCGTTATACGTTATACGTTATACGATATACGTTACACGTTATACGCTGTACGTTATACGCTGTACGTTATACGTTATACGTTGCACGTTGTACGTTGTACGTTATCCGTTGTACGTTATACGCTGTACGTTATACGTTATACGTTATACGTTATACGTTATACGTTATACGTTATACGTTATACGTTATACGTTATACGTTATACGTTATACGTTATACGTTATACGTTATACGTTATACGTTATACGTTATACGTTATACGTTATACGTTATACGTTATACGTTATACGTTATACGTTATACGTTATACGCTGTACGTTATACGTTGTACGTTATACGTTGTACGTTATACGCTGTACGTTATCCGTTGTATGTTATACGTTTTACGTTATACGCTGTACGTTATACGTTGTACGTTATACGTTATACGTTATACGTTATACGTTATACGTTATACGTTATACGTTATACGTTATACGCTGTTCGTTATACGTTATACGTTATACGTTATACGTTATACGGTACACGTTGTACGTTGAACGTTATACGTTATACGTTGTACGTTATACGTTGTACGTTATACGTTGTACGTTATACGTTATACGTTATACGTTATACGATATACGCTATACGTTATACGTTATACGTTATACATTATACGTTATACGTTATACGCTGTACGTTATACGCTGTACGTTATACGCTGTACGTTATACGTTGTACGTTGTACGTTATCCGTTGTACGTTATACGCTGTACGTTATACGTTATACGTTATACGTTATACGTTATACGTTATACGTTATACGTTATACGTTATACGTTATACGTTATACGTTATACGTTATACGTTATACGTTATACGTTATACGTTATACGTTATACGTTATACGTTATACGTTATACACTGTTCGTTATACGTTATACGTTATACATTATACGTTATACGTTATACGGTACACGTTGTACGTTGAACGTTATACGTTATACGGTGTACGTTATACGTTGTACGTTATACGTTATACGTTATACGTTATACGATATACGTTATACGTTATACGTTATACGTTATACATTATACGTTATACGTTATACGCTGTACGTTATACGCTGTACGTTATACGCTGTACGTTATACGTTGTACGTTATACGTTGTACGTTATAGGCTGTACGTTATCCGTTGTATGTTATACGTTATACGTTATACGTTATACGTTATACGTTATACGTTATACGCTGTACGTTATCCGTTGTACGTTATACGTTATACGTTATACTTCATACGTTATACGTTTTACGTTATACGCTGTACGTTATACGCTGTAAGTTATACGCTGTTCGTTATACGTTATACGTTATACGTTATACGTTATACGGTACACGTTGTACGTTGAACGTTATACGTTATACGTTGTACGTTATACGTTATACGTTGTACGTTATACGTTATACGTTGTACGTTATACGTTATACGTTATACGCTGTACGTTATACGCTGTACGTTATACGTTATACGTTATACGTTATACGCTGTACGTAATACGCTGTACGTTATACGCTGTACGTTATACGTTATACGTTGTACGTTACACGGTGTACGTTGTACGTTGTACGTTATACGTTGTACGTTATACGCTGTACGTTATCCGTTGTATGTTATACGTTATACGTTATACGTTATACGTTATACGTTATACGTTATACGTTATACGCTGTACGTTATCCGTTGTACGTTATACGTTATACGTTATACTTCATACGTTATACGTTTTACGTTATACGCTGTACGTTATACGCTGTAAGTTATACGCTGTTCGTTATACGTTATACGTTATACGTTATACGTTATACGGTACACGTTGTACGTTGAACGTTATACGTTATACGTTGTACGTTATACGTTATACGTTGTACGTTATACGTTATACGTTGTACGTTATACGTTATACGTTATACGCTGTACGTTATACGCTGTACGTTATACGTTATACGTTATACGTTATACGCTGTACGTAATACGCTGTACGTTATACGCTGTACGTTATACGTTATACGTTGTACGTTACACGGTGTACGTTGTACGTTGTACGTTATACGTTGTACGTTATACGTTATACGTTATACGTTGTACGTTATACGTTGTACGTTATACGTTTTACGCTGTACGTTATACGTTATACGTTATAAGTTGTACGTTATACGTTATACGTTATACGTTATACGTTATACGTTATACGTTATACGTTATACGTTATACGTTATACGTTATACGTTATACGTTATACGCTGTACGTTATACGCTGTACGTTATAAGCTGTACGTTATACGTTATACGTTATACGTTACACGTTGTACGTTGTACGTTGTACGTTATACGTTGAACGTTATACGTTGTACGTTATACGTTATACGTTATACGTTGTACGTTATACGTTTTACGCTGTACGTTATACGTTATACGTTATAAGTTGTACGTTATACGTTATACGTTATACGTTATACGTTATACGTTATACGTTATACGTTATACGTTATACGTTATACGTTATACGTTATACGCTGTACGTTATACGCTGTACGTTATAAGCTGTACGTTATACGTTATACGTTATACGTTACACGTTGTACGTTGTACGTTGTACGTTATACGTTGAACGTTATACGTTGTACGTTATACGTTATACGTTATACGTTATACGTTATACGTTATACGTTATACGTTATACGTTATACGTTATACGTTATACGTTATACGTTATACGTTGTACGTTATACGTTTTACGCTGTACGTTATACGCTGTACGTTATACGTTGTACGTTATACGTTGTACGTTATACGCTGTACGTTATCCGTTGTATGTTATACGTTTTACGTTATACGCTGTACGTTATACGCTGTAAGTTATACGCTGTTCGTTATACGTAATACGTTATACGTTATACGTTATACGGTACACGTTGTACGTTGAACGTTATACGTTATACGTTGTACGTTATACGTTGTACGTTATACGTTATACGTTATACGTTATACGATATACGTTATACGTTATACGTTATACGTTATACGTTATACGTTATACGTTATACGTTAGACGCTGTACGTTATACGCTGTACGTTATACGTTGTACGTTATACGTTGTACGTTATACGCTGTACGTTATCCGTTGTATGTTATACGTTATACGTTATACGTTATACGTTATACGTTATACGTTAGACGCTGTACGTTATCCGCTGTACGTTATACGTTATACGTTATACTTCATACGTTATACGTTTTACGTTATACGCTGTACGTTATACGCTGTAAGTTATACGCTGTTCGTTATACGTTATACGTTATACGTTATACGTTATACGGTACACGTTGTACGTTGAACGTTATACGTTATACGTTGTACGTTATACGTTATACGTTGTACGTTATACGTTATACGTTGTACGTTATACGTTATACGTTATACGCTGTACTTTATACGCTGTACGTTATACGTTATACGTTATACGTTATACGCTGTACGTTATACGCTGTACGTTATACGCTGTACGTTATACGTTATACGTTATACGTTACACGGTGTACGTTGTACGTTGTACGTTATACGTTGTACGTTATACGTTATACGTTATACGTTGTACGTTATACGTTGTACGTTATACGTTTTACGCTGTACGTTATACGTTATACGTTATAAGTTGTACGTTATACGTTATAAGTTATACGTTATACGTTATACGTTATACGTTATACGTTATACGTTATACGTTATACGTTATACGTTATACGCTGTACGTTATACGCTGTACGTTATAAGCTGTACGTTATACGTTATACGTTATACGTTACACGTTGTACGTTGTACGTTGTACGTTATACGTTGAACGTTATACGTTGTACGTTATACGTTATACGTTATAAGTTATACGTTATACGTTATACGTTATACGTTATACGTTATACGTTGTACGTTATACGTTATACGTTATACGTTATACGTTATACGTTATACGTTATACGTTATACGTTATACGTTATACGTTATACGTTATACGTTATACGTTATACGTTATACGTTATACGTTATACGTTATACGTTATACGTTATACGTTATACGTTATACGTTATACGTTATACGTTATACGTTATACGTTATACGTTATACGTTATACGTTATACGTTATACGTTATACGTTATACGTTATACGTTATACGTTATACGTTATACGTTATACGTTATACGTTATACGTTATACGTTATACGTTATACGTTATACGTTATACGTTATACGTTATACGTTATACGTTATACGTTATACGTTATACGTTATACGTTATACGTTATACGTTATACGTTATACGTTATACGTTATACGTTATACGTTATACGTTATACGTTATACGTTATACGTTATACGTTATACGTTATACGTTATACGTTATACGTTATACGTTATACGTTATACGTTATACGTTATACGTTATACGTTATACGTTATACGTTATACGTTATACGTTATACGTTATACGTTATACGTTATACGTTATACGTTATACGTTATACGTTATACGTTATACGTTATACGTTATACGTTATACGTTATACGTTATACGTTATACGTTATACGTTATACGTTATACGTTATACGTTATACGTTATACGTTATACGTTATACGTTATACGTTATACGTTATACGTTATACGTTATACGTTATACGTTATACGTTATACGTTATACGTTATACGTTATACGTTATACGTTATACGTTATACGTTATACGTTATACGTTATACGTTATACGTTATACGTTATACGTTATACGTTATACGTTATACGTTATACGTTATACGTTATACGTTATACGTTATACGTTATACGTTATACGTTATACGTTATACGCTGTACGTTATACGATGTACGTTATACGCTGTACGTTATACGTTGTACGTTATACGTTGTACGTTATACGCTGTACGTTATCCGTTGTATGTTATACGTTATACGTTATACGTTATAAGTTATACGTTATACGTTATACGCTGTACGTTATCCGTTGTACGTTATACGTTGTACGTTATACGTTATACGTTATACGTTATACGTTATACGTTATACGTTATACGTTATACGTTATACGTTATACGTTGTACGTTATACGTTTTACGCTGTACGTTATACGCTGTACGTTACACGTTGTACGTTATACGTTGTACGTTATACGCTGTACGTTATCCGTTGTATGTTATACGTTTTACGTTATACGCTGTACGTTATACGCTGTAAGTTATACGCTGTTCGTTATACGTTATACGTTATACGTTATACGTTATACGGTACACGTTGTACGTTGAACGTTATACGTTATACGTTGTACGTTATACGTTGTACGTTATACGTTATACGTTATACGTTATACGATATACGTTATACGTTATACGTTATACGTTATACGTTATACGTTATACGTTATACGTTAGACGCTGTACGTTATACGCTGTACGTTATACGTTGTACGTTATACGTTGTACGTTATACGCTGTACGTTATCCGTTGTATGTTATACGTTATACGTTATACGTTATACGTTATACGTTATACGTTAGACGCTGTACGTTATCCGTTGTACGTTATACGTTATACGTTATACTTCATACGTTATACGTTTTACGTTATACGCTGTACGTTATACGCTGTAAGTTATACGCTGTTCGTTATACGTTATACGTTATACGTTATACGTTATACGGTACACGTTGTACGTTGAACGTTATACGTTATACGTTGTACGTTATACGTTATACGTTGTACGTTATACGTTATACGTTGTACGTTATACGTTATACGTTATACGCTGTACGTTATACGCTGTACGTTATACGTTATACGCTGTACGTTATACGTTGTACGTTATACGTTGTACGTTATACGCTGTACGTTATCCGTTGTATGTTATACGTTATACGTTATACGTTATACGTTATACGTTATACGCTGTACGTTATCCGTTGTACGTTATACGTTATACGTTATACTTCATACGTTATACGTTTTACGTTATACGCTGTACGTTATACGCTGTAAGTTATACGCTGTTCGTTATACGTTATACGTTATACGTTATACGTTATACGGTACACGTTGTACGTTGAACGTTATACGTTATACGTTGTACGTTATACGTTATACGTTGTACGTTATACGTTATACGTTGTACGTTATACGTTATACGTTATACGCTGTACGTTATACGTTGTACGTTATACGTTATACGTTGTACGTTATACGTTGTACGTTATACGTTGTACGTTATACGCTGTACGTTATCCGTTGTATGTTATACGTTATACGTTATACGTTATACGTTATACGTTATACGCTGTACGTTATCCGTTGTACGTTATACGTTATACGTTATACTTCATACGTTATACGTTTTACGTTATACGCTGTACGTTATACGCTGTAAGTTATACGCTGTTCGTTATACGTTATACGTTATACGTTATACGTTATACGGTACACGTTGTACGTTGAACGTTATACGTTATACGTTGTACGTTATACGTTATACGTTGTACGTTATACGTTATACGTTGTACGTTATACGTTATACGTTATACGCTGTACGTTATACGCTGTACGTTATACGTTATACGTTATACGTTATACGCTGTACGTTATACGCTGTACGTTATACGCTGTACGTTATACGTTATACGTTGTACGTTACACGGTGTACGTTGTACGTTGTATGTTATACGTTATACGTTATACGTTATACGTTATACGTTATACGTTAGACGCTGTACGTTATCCGTTGTACGTTATACGTTATACGTTATACTTCATACGTTATACGTTTTACGTTATACGCTGTACGTTATACGCTGTAAGTTATACGCTGTTCGTTATACGTTATACGTTATACGTTATACGTTATACGGTACACGTTGTACGTTGAACGTTATACGTTATACGTTGTACGTTATACGTTATACGTTGTACGTTATACGTTATACGTTGTACGTTATACGTTATACGTTATACGCTGTACGTTATACGCTGTACGTTATACGTTATACGCTGTACGTTATACGATGTACGTTATACGCTGTACGTTATACGTTGTACGTTATACGTTGTACGTTATACGCTGTACGTTATCCGTTGTATGTTATACGTTATACGTTATACGTTATACGTTATACGTTATACGTTATACGTTATACGTTATACGTTATACGTTATACGTTATACGTTATACGTTATACGTTATACGTTATACGTTATACGTTATACGTTATACGTTATACGTTGTACGTTATACGTTTTACGCTGTACGTTATACGCTGTACGTTATACGTTGTACGTTATACGTTGTACGTTATACGCTGTACGTTATCCGTTGTATGTTATACGTTTTACGTTATACGCTGTACGTTATACGCTGTAAGTTATACGCTGTTCGTTATACGTTATACGTTATACGTTATACGTTATACGGTACACGTTGTACGTTGAACGTTATACGTTATACGTTGTACGTTATACGTTGTACGTTATACGTTATACGTTATACGTTATACGATATACGTTATACGTTATACGTTATACGTTATACGTTATACGTTATACGTTATACGTTATACGCTGTACGTTATACGCTGTACGTTATACGCTGTACGTTATACGTTGTACGTTATACGTTGTACGTTATACGCTGTACGTTATCCGTTGTATGTTATACGTTATACGTTATACGTTATACGTTATACGTTATACGTTAGACGCTGTACGTTATCCGTTGTACGTTATACGTTATACGTTATACTTCATACGTTATACGTTCTACGTTATACGCTGTACGTTATACGCTGTAAGTTATACGCTGTTCGTTATACGTTATACGTTATACGTTATACGTTATACGGTACACGTTGTACGTTGAACGTTATACGTTATACGTTGTACGTTATACGTTATACGTTGTACGTTATACGTTATACGTTGTACGTTATACGTTATACGTTATACGCTGTACGTTATACGCTGTACGTTATACGTTATACGTTATACGTTATACGCTGTACGTTATACGCTGTACGTTATACGCTGTACGTTATACGTTATACGTTATACGTTACACGGTGTACGTTGTACGTTGTACGTTATACGTTGTACGTTATACGTTATACGTTATACGTTGTACGTTATACGTTGTACGTTATACGTTTTACGCTGTACGTTATACGTTATACGTTATAAGTTGTACGTTATACGTTATAAGTTATACGTTATACGTTATACGTTATACGTTATACGTTATACGTTATACGTTATACGTTATACGTTATACGTTATACGTTATACGTTATACGCTGTACGTTATACGCTGTACGTTATAAGCTGTACGTTATACGTTATACGTTACACGTTGTACGTTGTACGTTGTACGTTATACGTTGAACGTTATACGTTGTACGTTATACGTTATACGTTATAAGTTATACGTTATACGTTATACGTTATACGTTATACGTTATACGTTATACGTTATACGTTATACGTTATACGTTATACGTTATACGTTATACGTTATACGTTATACGTCATACGTCATACGTTATACGTTATACGTTATACGTTATACGTTATACGTTATACGTTATACGTTATACGTTATACGTTATACGTTATACGTTATACGTTATACGTTATACGTTATACGTTATACGTTATACGTTATACGTTATACGTTATACGTTATACGTTATACGTTATACGTTATACGTTATACGTTATACGTTATACGTTATACGTTATACGTTATACGTTATACGTTATACGTTATACGTTATACGTTATACGTTATACGTTATACGTTATACGTTATACGTTATACGTTATACGTTATACGTTATACGTTATACGTTATACGTTATACGTTATACGTTATACGTTATACGTTATACGTTATACGTTATACGTTATACGTTATACGTTATACGTTATACGTTATACGTTATACGTTATACGTTATACGTTATACGTTATACGTTATACGTTATACGTTATACGTTATACGTTATACGTTATACGTTATACGTTATACGTTATACGTTATACGTTATACGTTATACGTTATACGTTATACGTTATACGTTATACGTTATACGTTATACGTTATACGTTATACGTTATACGTTATACTTCATACGTTATACGTTTTACGTTATACGCTGTACGTTATACGCTGTAACTTATACGCTGTTCGTTATACGTTATACGTTATACGATATACGTTACACGTTATACGCTGTACGTTATACGCTGTACGTTATACGTTATACGTTACACGTTGTACGTTGTACGTTATCCGTTGTATGTTATACGTTATACGTTATACGTTATACGTTATACGTTATACGCTGTACGTTATCCGTTTACGTTATACGTTATACGTTATACGTTATACTTCATACGTTATACGTTTTACGTTATACGCTGTACGTTATACGCTGTAAGTTATACGCTGTTCGTTATACGTTATACGTTATACGTTATACGTTATACGGTACACGTTGTACGTTGAACGTTATACGTTATACGTTGTACGTTATACGTTGTACGTTATACGTTATACGTTATACGTTATACGATATACGTTATACGTTATACGTTATACGTTATACGTTATACGTTATACGCTGTACGTTATACGATGTACGTTATACGCTGTACGTTATACGTTGTACGTTATACGTTGTACGTTATACGCTGTACGTTATCCGTTGTATATTATACGTTATACGTTATACGTTATACGTTATACGTTATACGTTATACGTTATACGTTATACGTTATACGTTATACGTTATACGTTATACGTTATACGTTATACGTTATACGTTATACGTTATACGTTATACGTTATACGTTATACGTTATACGTTATACGTTATACGTTATACGTTATACGTTATACGTTATACGTTATACGTTATACGTTATACGTTATACGTTATACGTTATACGTTATACGTTATACGTTATACGTTATACGTTATACGTTATACGTTATACGTTATACGTTATACGTTATACGTTATACGTTATACGTTATACGTTATACGTTATACGTTATACTTCATACGTTATACGTTTTACGTTATACGCTGTACGTTATACGCTGTAAGTTATACGCTGTTCGTTATACGTTATACGTTATACGATATACGTTACACGTTATACGCTGTACGTTATACGCTGTACGTTATACGTTATACGTTACACGTTGTACGTTGTACGTTATCCGTTGTATGTTATACGTTATACGTTATACGTTATACGTTATACGTTATACGCTGTACGTTATCCGTTTACGTTATACGTTATACGTTATACGTTATACTTCATACGTTATACGTTTTACGTTATACGCTGTACGTTATACGCTGTACGTTATACGCTGTTCGTTATACGTTATACGTTATACGTTATACGTTATACGGTACACGTTGTACGTTGAACGTTATACGTTATACGTTGTACGTTATACGTTGTACGTTATACGTTATACGTTATACGTTATACGATATACGTTATACGTTATACGTTATACGTTATACGTTATACGTTATACGTTATACGTTATACGCTGTACGTTATACGCTGTACGTTATACGTTGTACGTTATACGTTGTACGTTATACGCTGTACGTTATCCGTTGTATGTTATACGTTATACGTTATACGTTATACGTTATACGTTATACGTTAGACGCTGTACGTTATCCGCTGTACGTTATACGTTATACGTTATACTTCATACGTTATACGTTTTACGTTATACGCTGTACGTTATACGCTGTAAGTTATACGCTGTTCGTTATACGTTATACGTTATACGTTATACGTTATACGTTATACGGTACACGTTGTACGTTGAACGTTATACGTTATACGTTGTACGTTATACGTTATACGTTGTACGTTGTACGTTATACGTTGTACGTTATACGTTATACGTTATACGCTGTACTTTATACGCTGTACGTTATACGTTATACGTTATACGTTATACGCTGTACGTTATACGCTGTACGTTATACGCTGTACGTTATACGTTATACGTTATACGTTACACGGTGTACGTTGTACGTTGTACGTTATACGTTGTACGTTATACGTTATACGTTATACGTTGTACGTTATACGTTGTACGTTATACGTTATACTTCATACGTTATACGTTTTACGTTATACGCTGTACGTTATACGCTGTAAGTTATACGCTGTTCGTTATACGTTATACGTTATACGTTATACGTTATACGTTATACGGTACACGTTGTACGTTGAACGTTATACGTTATACGTTGTACGTTATACGTTATACGTTGTACGTTATACGTTATACGTTGTACGTTATACGTTATACGTTATACGCTGTACTTTATACGCTGTACGTTATACGTTATACGTTATACGTTATACGCTGTACGTTATACGCTGTACGTTATAAGCTGTACGTTATACGTTATACGTTACACGTTGTACGTTGTACGTTGTACGTTATACGTTGAACGTTATACGTTGTACGTTATACGTTATACGTTATAAGTTATACGTTATACGTTATACGTTATACGTTATACGTTATACGTTATACGTTATACGTTATACGTTATACGTTATACGTTATACGTTATACGTTATACGTTATACGTCATACGTTATACGTTATACGTTATACGTTATACGTTATACGTTATACGTTATACGTTATACGTTATACGTTATACGTTATACGTTATACGTTATACGTTATACGTTATACGTTATACGTTATACGTTATACGTTATACGTTATACGTTATACGTTATACGTTATACGTTATACGTTATACGTTATACGTTATACGTTATACGTTATACGTTATACGTTATACGTTATACGTTATACGTTATACGTTATACGTTATACGTTATACGTTATACGTTATACGTTATACGTTATACGTTATACGTTATACGTTATACGTTATACGTTATACGTTATACGTTATACGTTATACGTTATACGTTATACGTTATACGTTATACGTTATACGTTATACGTTATACGTTATACGTTATACGTTATACGTTATACGTTATACGTTATACGTTATACGTTATACGTTATACGTTATACGTTATACGTTATACGTTATACGTTATACGTTATACGTTATACGTTATACGTTATACGTTATACGTTATACGTTATACGTTATACGTTATACGTTATCCGTTATACGTTATACGTTATACGTTATACGTTATACTTCATACGTTATACGTTTTACGTTATACGCTGTACGTTATACGCTGTAACTTATACGCTGTTCGTTATACGTTATACGTTATACGATATACGTTACACGTTATACGCTGTACGTTATACGCTGTACGTTATACGTTATACGTTACACGTTGTACGTTGTACGTTATCCGTTGTATGTTATACGTTATACGTTATACGTTATACGTTATACGTTATACGCTGTACGTTATCCGTTTACGTTATACGTTATACGTTATACGTTATACTTCATACGTTATACGTTTTACGTTATACGCTGTACGTTATACGCTGTAAGTTATACGCTGTTCGTTATACGTTATACGTTATACGTTATACGTTATACGGTACACGTTGTACGTTGAACGTTATACGTTATACGTTGTACGTTATACGTTGTACGTTATACGTTATACGTTATACGTTATACGATATACGTTATACGTTATACGTTATACGTTATACGTTATACGTTATACGCTGTACGTTATACGATGTACGTTATACGCTGTACGTTATACGTTGTACGTTATACGTTGTACGTTATACGCTGTACGTTATCCGTTGTATATTATACGTTATACGTTATACGTTATACGTTATACGTTATACGTTATACGTTCTACGTTATACGTTATACGTTATACGTTATACGTTATACGTTATACGTTATACGTTATACGTTATACGTTATACGTTATACGTTATACGTTATACGTTATACGTTATACGTTATACGTTATACGTTATACGTTATACGTTATACGTTATACGTTATACGTTATACGTTATACGTTATACGTTATACGTTATACGTTATACGTTATACGTTATACGTTATACGTTATACGTTATACGTTATACGTTATACGTTATACGTTATACGTTATACGTTATACGTTATACGTTATACGTTATACTTCATACGTTATACGTTTTACGTTATACGCTGTAAGTTATACGCTGTTCGTTATACGTTATACGTTATACGATATACGTTACACGTTATACGCTGTACGTTATACGCTGTACGTTATACGTTATACGTTACACGTTGTACGTTGTACGTTATCCGTTGTATGTTATACGTTATACGTTATACGTTATACGTTATACGTTATACGCTGTACGTTATCCGTTTACGTTATACGTTATACGTTATACGTTATACGTTATACGTTATACGTTTTACGTTATACGCTGTACGTTATACGCTGTAAGTTATACGCTGTTCGTTATACGTTATACGTTATACGTTATACGTTATACGGTACACGTTGTACGTTGAACGTTATACGTTATACGTTGTACGTTATACGTTGTACGTTATACGTTATACGTTATACGTTATACGATATACGTTATACGTTATACGTTATACGTTATACGTTATACGTTATACGTTATACGTTAGACGCTGTACGTTATACGCTGTACGTTATACGTTGTACGTTATACGTTGTACGTTATACGCTGTACGTTATCCGTTGTATGTTATACGTTATACGTTATACGTTATACGTTATACGTTATACGTTAGACGCTGTACGTTATCCGCTGTACGTTATACGTTATACGTTATACTTCATACGTTATACGTTTTACGTTATACGCTGTACGTTATACGCTGTAAGTTATACGCTGTTCGTTATACGTTATACGTTATACGTTATACGTTATACGTTATACGGTACACGTTGTACGTTGAACGTTATACGTTATACGTTGTACGTTATACGTTATACGTTGTACGTTATACGTTATACGTTGTACGTTATACGTTATACGTTATACGCTGTACGTTATACGCTGTACGTTATACGTTATACGTTATACGTTATACGCTGTACGTTATACGCTGTACGTTATACGCTGTACGTTATACGTTATACGTTATACGTTACACGGTGTACGTTGTACGTTGTACGTTATACGTTGTACGTTATACGTTATACGTTATACGTTGTACGTTATACGTTGTACGTTATACGTTTTACGCTGTACGTTATACGTTATACGTTATAAGTTGTACGTTATACGTTATAAGTTATACGTTATACGTTATACGTTATACGTTATACGTTATACGTTATACGTTATACGTTATACGTTATACGCTGTACGTTATACGCTGTACGTTATAAGCTGTACGTTATACGTTATACGTTATACGTTACACGTTGTACGTTGTACGTTGTACGTTATACGTTGAACGTTATACGTTGTACGTTATACGTTATACGTTATAAGTTATACGTTATACGTTATACGTTATACGTTATACGTTATACGTTGTACGTTATACGTTATACGTTATACGTTATACGTTATACGTTATACGTTATACGTTATACGTTATACGTTATACGTTATACGTTATACGTTATACGTTATACGTTATACGTTATACGTTATACGTTATACGTTATACGTTATACGTTATACGTTATACGTTATACGTTATACGTTATACGTTATACGTTATACGTTATACGTTATACGTTATACGTTATACGTTATACGTTATACGTTATACGTTATACGTTATACGTTATACGTTATACGTTATACGTTATACGTTATACGTTATACGTTATACGTTATACGTTATACGTTATACGTTATACGTTATACGTTATACGTTATACGTTATACGTTATACGTTATACGTTATACGTTATACGTTATACGTTATACGTTATACGTTATACGTTATACGTTATACGTTATACGTTATACGTTATACGTTATACGTTATACGTTATACGTTATACGTTATACGTTATACGTTATACGTTATACGTTATACGTTATACGTTATACGTTATACGTTATACGTTATACGTTATACGTTATACGTTATACGTTATACGTTATACGTTATACGTTATACGTTATACGTTATACGTTATACGTTATACGTTATACGTTATACGTTATACGTTATACGTTATACGTTATACGTTATACGTTATACGTTATACGTTATACGTTATACGTTATACGTTATACGTTATACGTTATACGTTATACGTTATACGTTATACGTTATACGTTATACGTTATACGTTATACGTTATACGTTATACGTTATACGTTATACGTTATACGTTATACGTTATACGTTATACGTTATACGTTATACGTTATACGTTATACGTTATACGTTATACGTTATACGTTATACGTTATACGTTATACGTTATACGTTATACGTTATACGCTGTACGTTATACGATGTACGTTATACGCTGTACGTTATACGTTGTACGTTATACGTTGTACGTTATACGCTGTACGTTATCCGTTGTATGTTATACGTTATACGTTATACGTTATAAGTTATACGTTATACGTTATACGCTGTACGTTATCCGTTGTACGTTATACGTTGTACGTTATACGTTATACGTTATACGTTATACGTTATACGTTATACGTTATACGTTATACGTTATACGTTATACGTTGTACGTTATACGTTATACGCTGTACGTTATACGCTGTACGTTATACGTTGTACGTTATACGTTGTACGTTATACGCTGTACGTTATCCGTTGTATGTTATACGTTTTACGTTATACGCTGTACGTTATACGCTGTAAGTTATACGCTGTTCGTTATACGTTATACGTTATACGTTATACGTTATACGGTACACGTTGTACGTTGAACGTTATACGTTATACGTTGTACGTTATACGTTGTACGTTATACGTTATACGTTATACGTTATACGATATACGTTATACGTTATACGTTATACGTTATACGTTATACGTTATACGTTATACGTTATACGCTGTACGTTATACGCTGTACGTTATACGTTATACGTTACACGTTGTACGTTGTACGTTATACGTATGTACGTTGTACGTTATACGTTGAACGTTATACGTTGTACGTTATACGTTGTACGTTATACGTTGTACGTTATACGTTATACGCTGTACGTTATACGTTATACGTTATACGTTATACGTTGTACGTTATACGTTATACGTTATACGTTATACGTTATACGTTACACGTTGTACGTTGTACGTTGTACGTTGTACGTTATACGTTGAACGTTATACGTTGTACGTCATACGTTGTACGTTATACGTTGTACGTTATACTTTATACGCTGTACGTTATACGTTATACGTTATACCTTATACGTTATACGTTGTACGTTATACGTTATACGTTATACGCTGTATGTTATACGTTATACGTTATACGGTACACGTTGTACGTTGAACGTTATAAGTTATACGTTATACGTTATACGTTATACGTTATACGCTGTACGTTATACGCTGTACGTTATACGCTGTACGTTATACGTTATACGTTATTCGTTACACGTTGTACGTTACACGTTGTACGTTGTACGTTGTACGTTATACGTTGAACGTTATACGTTGTACGTCATACGTTGTACGTTATACGTTGTACGTTATACTTTCTACGCTGTACGTTATACGTTATACGTTATACCTTATACGTTATACGTTGTACGTTATACGTTATACGTTATACGCTGTACGTTATCCGTTGTACGTTATACGTTATACGTTATACGTTATACGCTGTACGTTATACGCTGTACGTTATAAGCTGTACGTTATACGTTATACGTTACACGTTGTACGTTATACGCTGTACGTTACACGCGGTACGTTATACGTTGTACGTTATACGATATACGTTATACGTTATACGTTATACGTTATACGTTATACGTTATACGTTATACGTTATACGTTATACGCTGTACGTTATACGTTATACGTTATACGTTATACGTTATACGTTATACGTTATACGTTATACGTTATACGTTATACGTTATACGTTATACGTTATACGTTATACGTTATACGTTATACGTTATACGTTATACGTTATACGTTATACGTTATACGTTATACGTTATACGTTATACGTTATACGTTATACGTTATACGTTATACGTTATACGTTATACGTTATACGTTATACGTTATACGTTATACGTTATACGTTATACGTTATACGTTATACGTTATACGTTATACGTTATACGTTATACGTTATACGTTATACGTTATACGTTATACGTTATACGGTATACGCTATACGTTATACGTTATACGTTATACGTTATACGTTATACGTTATACGTTATACGTTATACGTTATACGTTATACGTTATACGTTATACGTTATACGTTATACGTTATACGTTATACGTTATACGTTATACGTTATACGTTATACGTTATACGTTATACGTTATACGTTATACGTTATACGTTATACGTTATACGTTATACGTTATACGTTATACGTTATACGTTATACGTTATACGTTATACGTTATACGTTATACGTTATACGTTATACGTTATACGTTATACGTTATACGTTATACGTTATACGTTATACGTTATACGTTATACGTTATACGTTATACGTTATACGTTATACGTTGTTCCGTCCCGTCGGAACAGAAAACGTGAAATTCTTTCGGACATATTTATGGTACGTTCGTGACTAAGAATCTTCCTCTAAGATTAAGTCAAGTAGGGTCATTCGACGACCATTCGAAAACATCGCCAGATGTTTGGTTTTTCTTAAAGGACAATGTACCATAAATTGGTCCCTTCGAACGACTAGCCGCGTCCGTCCACGGTAGAGTCACATTACATTGTTGCACCTCCTTCCCAAGGCTCCTTCAGAGCTACGAGAAGGAGGTCTAAACATTCTTGAGGTTGCTGATTGGTTCGTACAACTTTCGGCAGAACCAATCAGTACATGTTTTTCTTCATCGCGTTCGGACAAGAAGTCGAACTCCGACAGTTCCTTCTTAGCTTTCGGACAAGCGTCATTTGAATCCGCGAATATACAAGTACAACGCACCGGCCGTTGTACTTGTCTATCATTAAGTATACTTCCAAAGACTTCCAGTGCATCAGTTAATTGTCCAGCGATCAGGACACGTGTCAAACCGGGATCGCATCAGTCAAGATCCCTCGCGAGCGAAATAACATCTTTCATTAGATCCGCGAGCGTCAGTTTATTATATCGAATCAATCCGGATTAGGATTATTCACATTTGCGCGCGTATAAGGCAGGACCTGCTAGATCAGCCTTACTGATGAGTCCACTAGCAGGTCCGGGACGAAACGCTTCTTTTAACGTAATTCATTGTCACGCGAATCAATTATTGTCTTTGCGTCTTTCACATTATCCAAATTTCTTGAACTACTGGCCCAAGATTAATTTGGCGGGTCCAGATCCGGAACAGTCGCGAAACCCACGCACGCGACAAAACATAATGGTCCTTCGAGCCGGATCCAGTGATCTAGGGAGTGCAGTTCGTGCATAAGACAATCGTGTACAAGACAATTGTGTACAAAACAATCGTGTCCAAGGATATTTATACAGTGGCCTGCAGCATCCAGCAGTCCACCCAACAACGTTAAGGGAAGCAACTAGCCTTAGCCGCGCTAAGATCCATCATCGCCGTGAAGGCATTCGAAGCAGCAGTCAAACGCAGGACTCATTCGAAGGCAACAGCCAATCAAAATCATTCACATTCGAACCACATCAGTACAAGGTAGACACGTTATTGAATTTACCAATCAGGACCGTCGAATTGACAACTTATCACAGTCTTATTCATTACGAGAAACACAATAGCTAACGCGAACAAAACGAATACGCATTCGCACATTTATACACTAATTACGTGTTTCAAGTCGCAAATAACGATCGTCGCGAATAACCGCTAAGAGTTTCATAATTCTACGACGCGACAAAAACGAATCAAACTTCGCGAACGCATCGAACGTTGGAGGAAAGAATTCGAATTCGAACGATTTCGATTCGTACCAATCCTCAACGACAGTCAAACCCGAATTCGAACGTTACGAAGAATTCGACAAGAACGAACGATACCAAACGCGAAAACCGCGACCGTTTCATACAACGACGTAATCGCGGACACGGCTCAATTGTTGCAACATTAGGTTGAACTTCAAAGAACAAATGCGAGAATCACGAACGACTCGTTCACGCTGTCCACGTACACCCACAACATCATAAAGTCTATTGCCAGAAAGACGCATTCTATGCTTACGACATACACACACTAGACTTTCGACGTCCACATCACAATCATGTATTTACGAGTGTCAGTTTTCCGAAAGGCCGAATACGCGATCGAGGATAGACTACGACAACCATCGCGCTCTTGTCTCACGTCACAACGCGCTATCAGTAAATGCATCCGCCATGCCGGATACTTCATTGGATTCGATGAACAATCCAACTCACTACACGCGATCGCATATCCGATCATTACGATTCCTCAGCCGATCATCGAGATACACCGCGAATGATTTTCTCACGAGCATCGCGATCAATCAATTAATCCAGAAACGCGACGCACGAACCTAGAGACCGACCGCGAGCCGTCGTCGGTCACGAGCACCAAGACGTTTTTTACAAAATCACAATATTCTCGAAACGAATTCATCGTTATCACCTTCGCAAGGGTACGCAAAAACGGGAACAACCGTTAACAAACACGCGTATGTCTAACGCTTCGGATTTCTTGAAATATCGTCGCAACGCATCACATCGGAGTAAATCGTCTACAACGGTGACGAACGCGAAATATCCGAAACACGCGCTCGTACAAACCGAATAATACTATCGAAACGGAAGTCATCGTCACTACTATCGTACAGACTCGCAAACGTAAACTAAAACCGATTAATTCGCGATGATCAAATCGCGACCAACCCTGACATTCTTCCGGTACAGCAAAGTAGAACGTTACCGAATATTCAAATCAACCGGTTTCCATCATTCGAACGGAAAGTCAAACACGAGTTACAATCGAAGCAACGGTACCGATCTAACAACAGTATGTCTCACGCCGCAGCACATAAAACAGTTAGAAACTATCCAATCGCCGGGTTTCTACCTACAGCATCACGTCATCATAAACTGTCACCCTTCCGACAAGTGTCTTATTGATTCCGATAGCTCCGCGAAATCACAGACCGAATACTATAAACATTCAGGAGAATCCGACTCAGTTCAGCTCAAACTTTCGCGGATTAAACATCAATTTAATTCCCAAGTAGTCAATCTGCTACGTTGGATCAGTCCAGTTCTTATTTCAGTGCCACGCTTCTTGATTCGATCCAAGGTCAAGCAAAGCACATTACGACTTCCTGTGCACATCCAGGACGAGTCAGCACGGATCGTGAATCCGTGCGCCCCAAAGGAAACATCCTTTTTCTCAGGCATAACAAGCACTCGGAACGAGTTCGTTCAGTTTAAGCTTTCGAACACGCGACATTGAACATCACTTCGCAGCACTCGATCTAGCGGCTCAGTTCAGTGTTTCGGTTAAAATGCCACCCCGCTTATATGCACCACATGCAAGCGGAGCAAATCACGACTTCTTGAGCTGCAGTCAAGACAAGTCAATACGGATCGTCATCACAGATCCACACGCATCAAGGCAATCGTCTCACAAGCCTCTCTAATCATTACATTACACGGACAACCAAAATTTACTGATCAACTCTACTGTTCTGAGTTGGTCAAACATACAATCCTCGACGTGAAACCTTTCGTCGCGAACCACATAGCCGACTTACAACGGAAACTGACATTCAATCAAATCAAAATTCAATTACTATTTCTGGCATCCACATTCAATCTCGGCGATACATTCAATCGGCAGACAATTCGCGTCAAATCTACGCGTCAAGTCTGCGCGTCAAATCGCATCAAATCTACGCGTCAAATCTACGCGTCAAATCTACACGTCAAATCTACACGTCAAATCTACGCGTCAATCGCGTCAAATCACGTCAAATCGCGTCAGGTCGCGTCAAGTCGCGTCAAGTCGCGCCAATCGCGTCAAACTACGCGTCAAATCTTCACATCGACTCACATGTCGAATCATTCGACCACGCATCAGATTACAGGGACGATCAACCTTATGATCTTACCTGCGGCACCCGTCTACAAGGGTCGGCCATTCATGAACCACCGCGCGATTTATTGCGGTCCGTTTTTCCAGAACAAACAACGCTTCAGAAATCGGGCCCAAAATTAGACTCACGCGTCGGTGTGTACCTGTTTTCACAAACAAGGCCGTTCACCTAAACGTATTCAGCAACCGGATAACCGAGATCTTTATCGCTGTTTTTCACGCGATTCTTTCATATAACTTCGGCACAGTCATTCGAATACCGGTACTACCTGCGACCATACGAGACACCCTTTCTCATACGAGAAGTATGCATATCTCAATCGAACTTTGAGAAATCCTTACCTTGTCCTCCCAGCAGGACAAGTTACGTCACAAACCGGATCACATCAGTCGAGATCCCTCGCGTACGGGATCGCACCAGTCAAGATCCCTCGCGTACACTACTAGATCACATAAACAAATCTATTATTGATCGATCGGATCGATCAACGAGGGGGAGCATGTTCCGTCCCGTCGGAACAGAAAACGTGAAATTCTTTCGGACATATTTATGGTACGTTCGTGACTAAGAATCTTCCTCTAAGATTAAGTCAAGTAGGGTCATTCGACGACCATTCGAAAACATCGCCAGATGTTTGGTTTTTCTTAAAGGACAATGTACCATAAATTGGTCCCTTCGAACGACTAGCCGCGTCCGTCCACGGTAGAGTCACATTACATTGTTGCACCTCCTTCCCAAGGCTCCTTCAGAGCTACGAGAAGGAGGTCTAAA
>CAKAJA020000899.1:0-24671 GCA_916610235.2 Lasioglossum morio | reverse complement strand
TATGACGCGTATATAACGTATATGAAGCGTATATAACGTATATGAAGCGTATATGACGTATATGATGCGTATATATCGTATATGTCTCGAATATAACGTATATGTAGCGTATATAACGCGTATGTCGCGTATATAACGTATATGATGCGTATATAACGTATATGACGCGCACATAACGTATATGACGCGTATATAACGTATATGACGCGCACATAACGTATATGACACGTATGCAACGTATATGACGCGTATGTAATGAATATGACGCGTATATAACACATATGAAGCGTATATAACGCATATAAAGAGTATATAACGTATGTGACGCGTATATAACGTATATGCAGCGCACATAACGTATATGACCCGTATATAACGTATATGACGCGCATATTATGTATATGACGCGTACATAACGTATATGTCGCGTATATAATGTATATGACGAAAATATAACGCATACCACTCGTATATGAAGCATATGTCGCGTATATAACGTCTGATGCGCGTATATAACGTATATGACTCGTGTATGATGTATATGTCGCGTATATAACGTATATGACGTGTATATAACGTATATGAGGCGTATATAACGTATATGACGAGTATGTAACGTATATGTCGGGTATATATCGTATATGACGCGCACATAACGTATATGACGCGTATATAACGTATATGAAGCGTATATAACGTATATGAAGCGTATATGACGTATATGATGCGTATATATCGTATATGTCTCGAATATAACGTATATGTAGCGTATATAACGCGTATGTCGCGTATATAACGTATATGATGCGTATATAACGTATATGACGCGCACATAACGTATATGACGCGTATATAACGTATATGACGCGCACATAACGTATATGACACGTATGCAACGTATATGACGCGTATGTAATGAATATGACGCGTATATAACACATATGAAGCGTATATAACGCATATAAAGAGTATATAACGTATATGACGCGTATATAACGTATATGCAGCGCACATAACGTATATGACCCGTATATAACGTATATGACGCGCATATTATGTATATGACGCGTACATAACGTATATGAAGTGTATATAACGTATATGAGGCGTATATAACGTATATGACACGTATATAACGTATATGACGCGTATATAATGTATATGACGCGTATATAATGTACATGAAGCGTATATAACGTATATGACACGTATATAACGTATATGACGCGTATATAATGTATATGACGCGTATATAATGTACATGAAGCGTATATAACGTATGTGTCGCGTATATAACGTATATGAAGCGTATATAACGTATATGAAGCGTATATGACGTATCTGATGCGTATGTGACGTACATCAAGCGTATATAACGTATATCACGCGTATATAACGTATATGACGCTTATATAACGTATATGACGCGTACATAACGTATATGATGGGTATATAATGTATATGACGCGTATATAACGTATATGCAGCGCACATAACGTATATGACACGTATACAACGTATATGACGTATATCAAGCGTATATAACGTATATCACGCGTATATAACGTATATGACGTGTATATAATGTATATGCGGCGTATATAATGTATATGACGAGTATGTAACGTATATGTCGGGTATATAACGTATATGACCCGCACATAACGTATATGACACGTATATAACCTATATGACGCGTATATCATGTATATGACGCGTATATAACGTATATGACGCGTATATAATGTATATGACGCGTATATAACGTATATGACGCGCACATAACGTATATGACGCGTATATAATGTATATAAATCGCATATAACGTATATGTCGCGTATTACGTATATGACGCGCACATAACGTATATGACGCGTTGTGACGTGGCATTTGGCCAGCGTCCCTCCGAACCGGGAAACGGAAGACCGGATCACTCTCTGACAGCGAGACACGATCGAGATCGGTGTGAGCGCTCTCCCTGGGCACGCGCGAAACCCATGGGACGAGAAACTCATATTTTTGAGCGTCGCGCCAATTTGCGCGACGCGATCTTGCAGGACCGTAGTCGGGTCCCAGGGGGACCCGAACTTCTTTCCCTCTGGACAAAAGAAGATTCCTCAAACAAGAGGCGCTGGGAAGACTGGCTCCGGACATAAAGTAAAGGACACCATCGAAAGGTCAGCACGGCCCAGGAGAATCAACCTGGAGGCTCCGACAGAAGACAACGGTGCCCAGAAGAAAGCAGCCGAATCTTGTCGTCGCCTCGTCCGGGAAAAAGCCTGGCCAGCCACCGGATTGGTCGTAGCCGATCGGGCTAACGAGAAGCGGCCAACCACCGAGCGCCGCTGTAACCGAACTCGCGAATCTCCGGAGGTCAGGGCTCGTCGCGTAGCGTCCGAAAATTAGCTCGCGATTGGTCGAAGCGTTACGCGAGGGAAAGAATTAGGAAAGTGGGGGACGCCTCGCTTCCGCGTTACCGAGCCACCGCATGGGAAGCCATTGCTTCGTCACCGTTAGAGTAATCTAGACGTCTTAAATATTGCCTATTATTGTACTTTTGCGACCGCTGCCGTAGAGGGATCCATTCACGAGAGCTGCCGAACAGCCGCTGCTGCCGCAGGATTACCTTTGGTAAGCGCCACTCAGACCTTCTAAGTGATTGAGATTATATCGGTTTTGCGCGTGTGGCTCGGGTAGCGTTTTGGCGGGTCCGCGTTCGCGTCGCGAGAGTTGACGACCCTTAGTCGAGGATTTCGGTAAAAGCGTCTGAAATTAGCACGTGCGAAACCCGACTTATTTGCGGGGCCCGGAGCCCAATTAGTTTTGTGTAAATTCGCGTCGAGAGAATAATTCGCGCGAACCTTAGCGTTTTGTCGTCAACTCTAGCCAACCTCGATGCCGTTCCACGGTGGGACGCCACCACGTGTTCGATCCGTGTTCCGCGAATCGTCGTAACGAACGAAGCTTTCCACAGATCGCGTATTCCATCCGAATTCGATCGTAGATTCCCCGCGCGGGATACGAGCGCGTGTAAAATCCTACGCTGCCGAATTCGACGCGCCGGCATTCATCTTTACGGGCGGCCGAGCCGTCTCGGCGCCCATGTATTACCATCGTCGTTGAATAAACGATCATTGTTGCCGAAATCTTGACTGCAATTTCTTGCGCGAAACCTTCCCGCCGCAGGGAATGCCTCTCGCCCTTTCCGTGTCTATCCTGTGCCCTTAGAATCGCTATCGCAGGCGTATCGCGGTCATCGCAAGCTCGTGGTCTAGGAAAAGGAATATTTCGCGTGTTCGAATTTTCATACGACACCCCGTGGTGTCTGGCGCCCGATAATTCGCGTTAGTTGCCGAAAACCTCGAGGTTGCGATTGCCTTTTTGTCCCGGGTGGACCACGTGTCGTGCGGCCGATCGTGGCCCGGTCTTCCGCCTGTAAATACCCGGTGTCGCAAAGGGTTTCGCCCTTCTGGCGGCTCCCGATTGCCGAGCGACGTGACAAATTTGGCGCCCGAACAGGTTTTTGAACTTCTCGTCGAAAGATAATCGGCAAGAAGGCATTTTTGATCCATTCAAATTTCGTAGATCAAAGACACGTGGAAACGCGAGGCTCGCGAAAGTAAATTCGTTTCGGTTAGCTTCGTTCGAGCGAATTCCGAGAAGCGGTCGAACCGTGGCGACGTAAACAAAGAAAAAGATACCGTCGAACAATCAACGTTTCACGCGACCTACTACGAGCCAGCGAAGCATAAATTCTATTGAAATTGCGAATGTAATATTGTGTTTACGAAACTGTACTTCCGAATTCTACTTATGAAAATTATTTCTAAACGAATCTGTTAATTCACAATTTCTGAAAAACAAATCATTAAATTTGCAAACAATTACAATTGATTTCACGAATTTAAAAATGAAGAAGAATTAAATGAGACGAATTATTAAGTGCAAATTTACTATGAAAATTACGAATAACTACCGAAGTACAGTTACGAAAAATTGATACATTGATATTGATTATATTTCACATTTATTGAATTATGTTATTTTTATGCAACTGTTATTTATTTTGTGCCAATTGATTTTATGATTGAAATGAGATTTTTGAAACAAGATACGAATAAGGATCATCAAGATTCACGGACATTTACCGAACCACATTGATTTGAAATTTATCCAATTCCACTAATTGTTTCGTGCTTAGTTATTTTCGTAATTTATTTAAATTATTCATTTGTTTAGTTCCTTTTATTGATTTCCAAAATTTGGATTAAATTGTACATATTTTCTGTTAATCGTAGATGTCTCTATTAATTTATTAAATTGTACATTATTTCGTATTTTGTTTGTTATTTATACTACTGTTTGCTGTCATTTATTTTGGATAAAATATCATTGCTACCGTAGAAAGTTCTTGTTTTTCTTTCTTTTTGAATTACTGATAATGTCAGAATTGTTTAAGAATAATAGAAATAGAATCCGTGAATGTTGAGAATCCGGGAGATTATGATAAAATTGTTTTTCAATAGATGTTTCTTAAATTTCATTTAGTGTAATTGATGATTATTGATAAAATTGTATACCATATCCACTGCATATTTGTGTATTTTTGTACTTTATTGCAATTTTGATTGTGTGGATCGTTACGTTAGGTGAAAACGAATAGTCAGGGCCTATTGTTGCATTGCGACGAAGGGCCTAGATAATTTGTTGAAACACTACGTACGATTCACAAGAATTTTTTTGTGTACCATGTGGTGATGGAAGATTGGTTTTCATTGTCGCAAAATGTGCCGTAGTAGATGGTAACGTCTTTGTGTACGTTGAATTTTGCGCTCGTAAGAATCGAGAAATTCGGAATACCCTGAACCAGCGTAACAAGTATTCGGTTCGCGAAAAATTTGTCAAAATATTGGGAAAAAGTGCTGGAGAATCGATAATATTTTGCGTTATTAAAATTCACGCTACCGTTAAACTTGGGTTGTTTTGAATCACCGAGTATATCGAGGTAGAAATTCGGGGAATTTTTTTTTCTTCTCTCTCTGTCTCTTCAGGTCCCCTTCGCGTTCGAAAGCTGAGACACGGTTCCCTTTTGTTTAGACGCACGGCTTAGCGAGAGATTCGGCTCAAGTGACCCTTAACGGGCAATAAAGTCGAACCTCACCATCCGGTGTTTATTGCCGTTGCGAACGGACTCGTAGAGACTCAGTGTTTAGATTTTTGAGACCTTTGGGTAAGATGTTGCGACCAGATTACGGGGGGGAAAATGAATGGGAGTACCATTCCATTTACGATGACGCGTCGGATGAAAATCCCCAAGCAGACGTCGTAACCTCGGACGAAGACCACGCCGAGAGCAGCAGATCACCACCGAAAAATTTCACGCTGCCGATACCGAAATGGAATGAAGGGAATCCCATTCCGAAACCCCGCGAGCGCGAGTTTAAAAACGAGCTGCCGAATCTCCCGAGCGGTTCTCAAAGTCAACCCGTGCAAAACACCCGCCGCGAAATGTACTGCCGCGGTACGCCGATCGCAGAAGTAATGCGTAGATGGCGAATAAAATTTTCCGGAGCGCCCGGGGAGGATTCGGAAGCCTTCCTAGAGCGGCTCACAGAACATCGAAGATACGGGAATATCGCGGATGAGTATTTGCTTCGCTGCATGACAGTGTGCCTGGACGGACTCGCGACACATTGGTTTAAAGCAAGGGAGACTAAATTGAGAACCTGGGACGAATTCGTAGCCGCGTTTAGGAAATTTTTCGGAGATCCAGAATATCGCGATACATTAGTGCAGAATATTAAGGATAGATCACAAGGGGAAAACGAGCCGTTAAGAGATTACATAATAGTAATGAGGGCAATGTTCGATAGACTCGATCCACCGTGGACAGAGGAGAAAAAGATGCGAAGAACGTACTGGGGCACGAAACCGTTGATTCGAAACGCGGTCGCGTTAGCGACAATTTCGTCGTTCGAAGAATTAGAGGAAGCGTTAATAGAGGCAGAGCGGGAATCGGATGTAACGAAATTAAAGAGAAACCCGAAGGCGGCTGAGATGGCTCACCCGAGTTTTGCATACGATCCTAACCGCTACCCTACGAATAAACATCTGAAAGGGAAAACGGGGCAAATAGAATTCGCGAATGCAATAGCTGCCGCAAGTAGCGGAGAGGAAGAGAGGTCGCGAAGAGAAACACCCGACGCTACGCGAAAAGACCTTCGTTACGGGCCGGGGAGGAACGAACCTTTAGCGCCGTGCGCGAAAAATTTTTCTGCTGCCGGGCGAAGGGATTCCGGATTCTACCGAGCCGAAACGAGGGATACATGGTCGAGACAATCACCACCGCGCCGACCGGAGTCCTCCGCGAACGATTACACTCGGAAAGCTCCACCGCGCGACAAACAACGCCCGGGGGGGAGACAAGAGATTCAATGTTGGAATTGTCGAAAGATGGGACACGTATCGCGAGACTGCCGGGAAGAACCGAAGTTACATTGCTACGGATGTGGGGCATCGGGAATAACTCTTAATAAATGTCGTAAATGCAACCGAACGACGGGAAACGAGGGGAGGAGTCGCTCAGTCGGGCCAGAGGGACCCCGCTCGAAGTAATATCGGCCCGAGTAGTAACGAAAGAAGGGATAAAAAGACCTCCTCTATTAACGATTGTAACAACGATAGATTCGCTACCGGTGCGCGCTCTAGTAGATTCGGGATCGTCAATTACGTTTGTGAGCCGCGAAGTAATAAATCGCATAAATAACGCTGCCGTAAAGATAGAAAACACGGAAGAACCGTGTTATTTCCTCCTCGCCACGGGGACAGTCGATCGAGCCATAGAACGAGCCAGATTTAAGTTAAGAATAGGGGAAATAGAAAAAGAGATCTCAGCTCGCGTATTAGATAATCTCGTGACCCCAATTTTATTAGGGACAGATTCGATTGCACTCTTTGGTATAATAGCAGAATACCATAACTCTGTATGGTACTTCGCGTCTCATCCAGAGGAGAAATTTCCCTTCGACGACACAATCCCAACCACCGTATGTTGCGGGTTGCAAATATTGAATGCTACCGAAAAACTACGTCTAAAACAATTCCTCGAGATCGCGCTGCCGGAATTCGATAAGGTATCGGGTTTAACCGACTTGATTAGCCACCGAATAGACGTGGGAGACCATCCACCCATAAAACAAAGATATTATGCTGTCTCACCTAAAGTTCAGGAGGCCATTTACAAGGAGGTAGATACCCTCCTGGCCGATGGCATAATTGAATCGTCGAAAAGTGGTTGGTCAAGCCCAATTGTTATGGTAAAGAAGGCGAACGGTAAATACCGATTTTGCCTAGATTTTCGTAAGGTAAACGAGGTCTCAAGGAAAGACGCGTATCCGCTGCCGCTCATGACCCAAATACTCGACAAATTGCGATCGGCAAAATACATTTCAACGCTCGATCTCAGTCAGGCATATTTCCAGATTCCATTAGAACCGAATAGTCGCGAAATCACAGCTTTCACGGTACCGGGAAAAGGACTTTTCCATTTTCGACGCATGCCGTACGGACTCACGGGGGCACCGGCAACCTTTCAAAGACTATTAGATCGGCTAATAGGACCTGAGATGGAACCACACGCGTTCGCGTATTTGGACGACATTATTATCGTAACAAAAACATTCGATGAACATCTCGATTGGTTGAAGCGTGTGCTAGATAAAATCAAAGCTGCCGGGCTGATAATAAACCCCGATAAATGCGAATTTTGTTGCACGGAAGTTCGATATTTAGGATTCGTAGTAAGCAAGGAAGGGTTGAAAGTGGATACGGAAAAGATCAAACCGATTTTGTCATACCCTCCACCGAAAAACATCAAACAAGTGCGACGATTCTTGGGAATGGCATCTTGGTATAGGAGGTTCATCCCAGGATTCGCAACACTTGCCGAGCCATTAAACAACTTGCTCAGAAAAGAGAAAGAATGGGAATGGAAGGACGGACAGCAATCCGCCTTCGAGACCCTTCGCGATATGATAGCCACTGCACCAACACTCTCTTGCCCGAACTTCGAAATTCCTTTCACCTTGCAGACGGATGCAAGCACGGTTGGATTAGGTGCCGTCCTGACACAGGAGATCGAGGGGATTGAAAAAGTAATTGCATTCGCGAGCAGATCCCTCACGCTGCCGGAGAGGAAATATTCCGCTACGGAATTAGAATGTCTCGCGATTGTCTGGGCGGTAGAAAAATTTAGAGCGTATTTGGAGGGATACAAGTTCACGGTGATCACGGATCACAATAGCCTGCGGTGGTTGAGAAAATTACAGAATCCCTCGGGACGATTAGCGAGATGGGCCTTGCAACTTTTAGAATACGACTTTCAAGTCGGGTATCGGCAAGGCGCCCTAAATAAAGTGCCGGATGCACTATCACGAGTGTTCGAAGGGGAGGAGGTCGTCGAGGGGGAAATTAATATAGCTGCCGCAATAAGACCGCGATGGTACGAGGGAAAATTCGCGGAAATCGAGAAAAACCCAAGGAAATTTAAAGACTGGCGCGTTCGGGACGGGGAACTCTTCTTTCGAAGAACAGACCCCCTTATTGCGGAAACCCTAGGGGAAGACGGGGACGAATGGAAGTTAGTCGTACCTGAGGAACGCAGGACTGAGATTTTGCAGGAGGCGCATGACGGTCCGCAAGCCGGACACTTAGGAATCGAGAAAACGTATCATCGAGTCGCGAAGCGATATTATTGGCCCGGCATGTACAGAACTACCGTAGAATACGTGAGACGCTGCACAACCTGTCAACTAACTAAAGTGGAGCAAACACTCCCTGCAGGACTGATGGGTCGGCGCTGTATTAGCATGCCGTGGGCAGTAGTAGCTGCCGACATTATGGGTCCGCTGCCGACTAGCAAATCCGGTCACGCGTACCTCCTCGTGATGCAAGACCTATTCACCAAATGGATAGAATGCGCCCCACTCCGACGTGCAACAGGTCCGAAAATCGCCGAGGCTCTCGAAAATATGATCTTTTCGCGATGGGGTTCGCCGGACGTGCTCGTAACGGATAACGGCACGGAGTTTGTAAATAAGACCCTACACGAACTCGCCGACGAATACGGCATTAGAATTACGACAATTCCCCCGTACCACCCGCAGGCGAATCCGATAGAACGAGTCAATCGAATCCTAAAGACTATGATAGTGGCATTTATTGGGAGAGACCACAGAGATTGGGATATTAACATTACAAAATTTAGATTCGCGTACAATACAGCATACCATTCGGTATTGCAAGCATCTCCAGCATTTTTAAACTTTGGGCGAGAACCGCGACCGACAAAATGCGTGCGGGCGGAAACGGAACCGCCATTAGATTTAGAAATAGAGTCAACCGAAAAATGGAAAGGTAGAGTCGCCCAGCTACAAACATTGCGAAGTTGGGTTGTAGAAAATTTAGAGGACGCGTACAATCGTCAGTCGCGATATTATAACACGCGACACAGCGATAAAGAATTTGAGGTAGGGGATAAAGTTATGAAACGCCAAAGAGTTCTCTCTTCAACGGCGAAAAACGTAGCGGCAAAATTAGTACCGAAGTTCAGAGGTCCAGTAATAATTACGAAAAAGCTGTCGGCAGGCGTATATTGCGTGGCCACAGAGGATGGTCAAGATTTAGGAAAAGTGCACATCAGCGATTTGAAAGCGTATCTTCCATCACACCAAAGTCAAACTGGTGTTGAAACCGACGAGATTCCCATTACAGATCTAACAACTTCAGCTGCCGACGATTCGGAACCAGAAAGGCGCTCTAGGAGACAAAAATGACACCCGTGCTGGAACTGAAGGAGGCACTGAGAAAGGTGCATGAATCCAGCTACCGAATGGAACTCCGAAGCGTTCTCCGGGATTACTTGTCGAAGAACCAGAAGATAAAGCTGAGGAATGCAGCTACACAGACGCCATTAGGAGACGAAGAACAGCCGAAGAGCGAGGAATCCTCGTTTTACATGTCAGCAGACGACAGGCCTGAGTCGGAGAGAGGGGAAGAGGCAACGGACAAGGCTCTGGACGATACACTCCAAGAGCTGGAAGACCTAATCGACGAGGAGTTCGGCTTAGCTACCGAACCCAGTAAGGAAAAAGGGGGATTGGAACCGAACCCCTGGGAACAACCGCTGCCGTCGTCGTCGTCTAGTAGCTCCTCAGAGGACGAGGAAGAGAAAATCGCTGCCGAAAAAGCATGCACCGATTTCGAATGGGTGCACAGACATGGACTGGTCCGCTTCCGAGAGGAACAACGGAGAGAAGAGCAGGAGGAAGCCGCAAAAATTGAAGCGGCGAATAAAAGGGCAGAGATGCTGCTAGAAAGCTATAGGAATCCGCAACCAGGTCCGCAGAAAGCCGAAAAAGAAAAACCAGAGCTACCAAAGGTCGAGCAAGTGGAGCCGCGGCCTAATACGTCGAGCCATACGGAAAGACCGGGGTGGGTAATGACTCGGGTCTACAAACCCGGGAAAACAGAGCCCGAAATAGAGTGGACCAAAGAGGACCCAATTAGGAGGGAAACCAATTTCAGCGGTCAGAAATACTACGTGCAACACGACAGCCAGAAGAGGTATGGCCAAGCAAAACCGCTGCCGAAAGGGGCCCCACCACCCGACCGTAGGAGAGTACCGCCGAAGATGCCGGAAAGACCAGACCGGCAAAACGGATGTTGGAGCTGTGGATCGAAAGACCACAAATATAATCGATGCCCAACACCGAAAGCAGATTTTTGCCGCCGGTGTGGAAGGCTGAACGTAACGGTCAAGACCTGCCCGAAGTGCGGACCAACCTGGAAGACGGGAGGTCCCCACAACCACTGGGAGGACGTATTTTACGGTTAAGAAAACGAACTGCTGCCGACCTCTACAAACAACTGCTGCCGACCTCAAAGAAACAACTGCTGCCGAGTCCAAGGATAAATTTCAAACCCACGGCTGCCGTGTTACTTAAACCAAAGACAATCAGTTAACGAGGGGCAGAAAGCCATATATATTTTTCTGTATTTTTTTTTTATTATTATTCGTTTTATTTTTCGTGAATTACCAAGAAACAAGGAGAGAACTTTATTTTTGCTATCACGATTTTCTTTATATAAGCTAGCGCTACCGATAAGTTTTTTTTTTGTGTGTTATGGGGTGAAGTCCTCACAGTATTAATATTCAAGACTGATTAAAATAGTTGCTACCGTTAAAACAGACAAAAATTCATTGTACGTGATCGAACCTTTCCCTTTGCGTAATCAGTCAAGTAGACTGCGATCGTTCGCGAGCGTTTCAGGAAAGCCGGTCGAAAAAGGATTCTCGTCCATACCGCTGTAGAACATAGAGTAAGTATTTGTTTTGTGTTACCTGGGTAAAGGATGAATGTAAGGGATAGAACTGCCTTTGTTTTGTGTTATATTAAGAAACGGCCGAGGTTGAGCGTTCGCTACCGAGCCCACGATAGTCTGAGTGGTGGCTGCCATCGGTATGATCCGGTCTTCCCTGGGGGGGGGAGGAGTTGTGACGTGGCATTTGGCCAGCGTCCCTCCGAACCGGGAAACGGAAGACCGGATCACTCTCTGACAGCGAGACACGATCGAGATCGGTGTGAGCGCTCTCCCTGGGCACGCGCGAAACCCATGGGACGAGAAACTCATATTTTTGAGCGTCGCGCCAATTTGCGCGACGCGATCTTGCAGGACCGTAGTCGGGTCCCAGGGGGACCCGAACTTCTTTCCCTCTGGACAAAAGAAGATTCCTCAAACAAGAGGCGCTGGGAAGACTGGCTCCGGACATAAAGTAAAGGACACCATCGAAAGGTCAGCACGGCCCAGGAGAATCAACCTGGAGGCTCCGACAGAAGACAACGGTGCCCAGAAGAAAGCAGCCGAATCTTGTCGTCGCCTCGTCCGGGAAAAAGCCTGGCCAGCCACCGGATTGGTCGTAGCCGATCGGGCTAACGAGAAGCGGCCAACCACCGAGCGCCGCTGTAACCGAACTCGCGAATCTCCGGAGGTCAGGGCTCGTCGCGTAGCGTCCGAAAATTAGCTCGCGATTGGTCGAAGCGTTACGCGAGGGAAAGAATTAGGAAAGTGGGGGACGCCTCGCTTCCGCGTTACCGAGCCACCGCATGGGAAGCCATTGCTTCGTCACCGTTAGAGTAATCTAGACGTCTTAAATATTGCCTATTATTGTACTTTTGCGACCGCTGCCGTAGAGGGATCCATTCACGAGAGCTGCCGAACAGCCGCTGCTGCCGCAGGATTACCTTTGGTAAGCGCCACTCAGACCTTCTAAGTGATTGAGATTATATCGGTTTTGCGCGTGTGGCTCGGGTAGCGTTTTGGCGGGTCCGCGTTCGCGTCGCGAGAGTTGACGACCCTTAGTCGAGGATTTCGGTAAAAGCGTCTGAAATTAGCACGTGCGAAACCCGACTTATTTGCGGGGCCCGGAGCCCAATTAGTTTTGTGTAAATTCGCGTCGAGAGAATAATTCGCGCGAACCTTAGCGTTTTGTCGTCAACTCTAGCCAACCTCGATGCCGTTCCACGGTGGGACGCCACCACGTGTTCGATCCGTGTTCCGCGAATCGTCGTAACGAACGAAGCTTTCCACAGATCGCGTATTCCATCCGAATTCGATCGTAGATTCCCCGCGCGGGATACGAGCGCGTGTAAAATCCTACGCTGCCGAATTCGACGCGCCGGCATTCATCTTTACGGGCGGCCGAGCCGTCTCGGCGCCCATGTATTACCATCGTCGTTGAATAAACGATCATTGTTGCCGAAATCTTGACTGCAATTTCTTGCGCGAAACCTTCCCGCCGCAGGGAATGCCTCTCGCCCTTTCCGTGTCTATCCTGTGCCCTTAGAATCGCTATCGCAGGCGTATCGCGGTCATCGCAAGCTCGTGGTCTAGGAAAAGGAATATTTCGCGTGTTCGAATTTTCATACGACACCCCGTGGTGTCTGGCGCCCGATAATTCGCGTTAGTTGCCGAAAACCTCGAGGTTGCGATTGCCTTTTTGTCCCGGGTGGACCACGTGTCGTGCGGCCGATCGTGGCCCGGTCTTCCGCCTGTAAATACCCGGTGTCGCAAAGGGTTTCGCCCTTCTGGCGGCTCCCGATTGCCGAGCGACGTGACATATAACGTATATGAAGCGTATATAACGTATATGAAGCGTATATGACGTATATGATGCGTATATATCGTATATTTGTCGAATATAACGTATATGTAGCGTATATAACGTGTATGTCGCGTATATTACGTATATGACGCGCACATAACGTATATGACGCGTATATAACGTATATGACACGTATATAACGTATATGTCGCGTATTACGTATATGACGCGCACATAACGTATATGACGCGTATATAACGTATATGAAGCGTATATAACGTATATGAAGCGTATATGACGTATATGATGCGTATATATCGTATATGTGTCGAATATAACGTATATGTAGCGTATATAACGTGTATGTCGCGTATACAACGTATATGACGCGTATATAACGTATATGACGCACACATAACGTATATGACGCGTATATAACGTATATGTCGCGTATATAACGTATATGAATCGTATATAACGTATATGACACGTATATAACGTATATGACGCGCACATAACGTATATGACACGTATATAACGTATATGACGCGTATATAATGTATATGACGCATATATAACGTATATGAAATGTATATGACGTATATGACGCTTATATGACGTATATCAAGCGTATATAACGTATATCACGCGTATATAACGTATATGACGCTTATATAACGTATATGACGCGTATACAACGTATATGACGTATATCAAGGGTATATAACGTATATGACGCGTACATAAGGTATATGTCGCGTATATAATGTATATGACGAAAATATAACGCATACGACTCGTATATGAAGCATATGTCGCGTATATAACGTCTGATGCGCGTATATAACGTATATGACTCGTATATCATGTATATGACGTGTATATAACGTATATGAGGCGTATATAACGTATATGACACGTATATAACGTATATGACGCGTATATAACGCATACGTCTCGTATATGAAGCATATGTCGTGTATATAACGTCTGATGCGCGTATATAACGTATATGACTCGTATATGATGTATATGACGCATATAGAACGTATATGAAGCGTATATGACGTATATGACGCTTATATGACGTATATCAAGCGTATATAACGTATATCACGCGTATATAACGTATATGACGCTTATATAACGTATATGACGCGTATACAACGTATATGACGTATATCAAGGGTATATAACGTATATGACGCGTATATAACGTATATGACGCGTATATCATGTATATGACGTGTATATAACGTATATGAGGCGTATATAACGTATATGACACGTATATAACGTATATGACGCGTATATAACGCATACGACTCGTATATGAAGCATATGTCGCGTATATAACGTCTGATGGGCGTATATAACGTATATGACGCGTATATGATGTATATGACGCATATATAACGTATATGACACGTATGTAACGTATATGACGCGTATATAATGAATATGACGCGTATATAACGCATATGAAGCGTATATAACGCATATAAAGAGTATATAACGTATGTGACGCGTATATAACGTATATGCAGCGCACATAACGGATATGACCCGTATATAACGTATATGACGCGCATATTATGTATATGACGCTTATATAACGTATATGACGCGTATACAACGTATATGACGTATATCAAGGGTATATAACGTATATGACGCGTATATAACCTATATGACGCGTATATCATGTATATGACGTGTATATAACGTATATGAGGCGTATATAACGTATATGACTCGTATATGATGTATATGTCGCGTATATAACGTATATGACGTGTATATAACTTATATGAGGCGTATATAACGTATATGACGAGTATGTAACGTATATGTCGGGTATATAACGTATATGACGCGCACATAACGTATATGACACGTATATAACCTATATGACGCGAATATAATGTATATGACGCGTATATAATGTACATGAAGCGTATATAACGTATGTGTCGCGTATATAACGTATATGACGCGTATATAACGCATACGTCTCGTATATGAAGCATATGTCGTGTATATAACGTCTGATGCGCGTATATAACGTATATGACTCGTATATGATGTATATGACGCATATAGAACGTATATGAAGCGTATATGACGTATATGACGCTTATATGACGTATATCAAGCGTATATAACGTATATCACGCGTATATAACGTATATGACGCTTATATAACGTATATGACGCGTACATAACGTATATGATGGGTATATAATGTATATGACGCGTATATAACGTATATGCAGCGCACATAACGTATATGACACGTATACAACGTATATGACGTATATCAAGCGTATATAACGTATATCACGCGTATATAACGTATATGACGTGTATATAATGTATATGCGGCGTATATAATGTATATGACGAGTATGTAACGTATATGTCGGGTATATAACGTATATGACCCGCACATAACGTATATGACACGTATATAACCTATATGACGCGTATATCATGTATATGACGCGTATATAACGTATATGACGCGTATATAATGTATATGACGCGTATATAACGTATATGACGCGCACATAACGTATATGACGCGTATATAATGTATATAAATCGCATATAACGTATATGTCGCGTATTACGTATATGACGCGCACATAACGTATATGACGCGTATATAACGTATATGAAGCGTATATAACGTATATGAAGCGTATATGACGTATATGATGCGTATATATCGTATATTTGTCGAATATAACGTATATGTAGCGTATATAACGTGTATGTCGCGTATATTACGTATATGACGCGCACATAACGTATATGACGCGTATATAACGTATATGACACGTATATAACGTATATGTCGCGTATTACGTATATGACGCGCACATAACGTATATGACGCGTATATAACGTATATGAAGCGTATATAACGTATATGAAGCGTATATGACGTATATGATGCGTATATATCGTATATGTGTCGAATATAACGTATATGTAGCGTATATAACGTGTATGTCGCGTATACAACGTATATGACGCGTATATAACGTATATGACGCACACATAACGTATATGACGCGTATATAACGTATATGTCGCGTATATAACGTATATGAATCGTATATAACGTATATGACACGTATATAACGTATATGACGCGCACATAACGTATATGACACGTATATAACGTATATGACGCGTATATAATGTATATGACGCATATATAACGTATATGAAGCGTATATGACGTATATGACGCTTATATGACGTATATCAAGCGTATATAACGTATATCACGCGTATATAACGTATATGACGCTTATATAACGTATATGACGCGTATACAACGTATATGACGTATATCAAGGGTATATAACGTATATGACGCGTACATAACGTATATGTCGCGTATATAATGTATATGACGAAAATATAACGCATACGACTCGTATATGAAGCATATGTCGCGTATATAACGTCTGATGCGCGTATATAACGTATATGACTCGTATATCATGTATATGACGTGTATATAACGTATATGAGGCGTATATAACGTATATGACACGTATATAACGTATATGACGCGTATATAACGCATACGTCTCGTATATGAAGCATATGTCGTGTATATAACGTCTGATGCGCGTATATAACGTATATGACTCGTATATGATGTATATGACGCATATAGAACGTATATGAAGCGTATATGACGTATATGACGCTTATATGACGTATATCAAGCGTATATAACGTATATCACGCGTATATAACGTATATGACGCTTATATAACGTATATGACGCGTATACAACGTATATGACGTATATCAAGGGTATATAACGTATATGACGCGTATATAACGTATATGACGCGTATATCATGTATATGACGTGTATATAACGTATATGAGGCGTATATAACGTATATGACACGTATATAACGTATATGACGCGTATATAACGCATACGACTCGTATATGAAGCATATGTCGCGTATATAACGTCTGATGGGCGTATATAACGTATATGACGCGTATATGATGTATATGACGCATATATAACGTATATGACACGTATGTAACGTATATGACGCGTATATAATGAATATGACGCGTATATAACGCATATGAAGCGTATATAACGCATATAAAGAGTATATAACGTATGTGACGCGTATATAACGTATATGCAGCGCACATAACGGATATGACCCGTATATAACGTATATGACGCGCATATTATGTATATGACGCATATAGAACGTATATGAAGCGTATATGACGTATATGACGCTTATATGACGTATATCAAGCGTATATAACGTATATCACGCGTATATAACGTATATGACGCTTATATAACGTATATGACGCGTATACAACGTATATGACGTATATCAAGGGTATATAACGTATATGACGCGTATATAACCTATATGACGCGTATATCATGTATATGACGTGTATATAACGTATACGAGGCGTATATAACGTATATGACTCGTATATGATGTATATGTCGCGTATATAACGTATATGACGTGTATATAACGTATATGAGGCGTATATAACGTATATGACGAGTATGTAACGTATATGTCGGGTATATAACGTATATGACGCGCACATAACGTATATGACACGTATATAACCTATATGACGCGAATATAATGTATATGACGCGTATATAATGTACATGAAGCGTATATAACGTATGTGTCGCGTATATAACGTATATGACGCGTATATAACGCATACGACTCGTGTATGACGCATATGTCGCGTATATAACGTATATGACTCGTATATGATGTATATGACGAGTATATAACGTATATGGCGCATATATAACGTATATAACGTATATGTCGCGTATATAACGTATATGACGCGTATATAACGTATATGTCGCGTATATAATGAATATGACGCGTATATAACGCATATGATGCGTATATAACGCATACAAAGCGTATACAACGTATATAACGCGTATATAACGTATATGCAGCGCACATAACGTATATGACCCGTATATAACGTATATGACGCGCATATTATGTATATGACGCGTACATAACGTATATGTCGCGTATATAATGTATATGACGAAAATATAACGCATACCACTCGTATATGAAGCATATGTCGCGTATATAACGTCTGATGCGCGTATATAACGTATATGACTCGTATATGATGTATATGTCGCGTATATAACGTATATGACGTGTATATAACGTATATGAGGCGTATATAACGTATATGACGAGTATGTAACGTATATGTCGGGTATATATCGTATATGACGCGCACATAACGTATATGACGCGTATATAACGTATATGAAGCGTATATAACGTATATGAAGCGTATATGACGTATATGATGCGTATATATCGTATATGTCTCGAATATAACGTATATGTAGCGTATATAACGCGTATGTCGCGTATATAACGTATATGATGCGTATATAACGTATATGACGCGCACATAACGTATATGACGCGTATATAACGTATATGACGCGCACATAACGTATATGACACGTATGCAACGTATATGACGCGTATGTAATGAATATGACGCGTATATAACACATATGAAGCGTATATAACGCATATAAAGAGTATATAACGTATGTGACGCGTATATAACGTATATGCAGCGCACATAACGTATATGACCCGTATATAACGTATATGACGCGCATATTATGTATATGACGCGTACATAACGTATATGAAGTGTATATAACGTATATGAGGCGTATATAACGTATATGACACGTATATAACGTATATGACGCGTATATAATGTATATGACGCGTATATAATGTACATGAAGCGTATATAACGTATGTGTCGCGTATATAACGTATATGACGCGTATATAACGCATACGACTCTTGTATGACGCATATGTCGCGTATATAACGTATATGACTCGTATATGATGTATATGACGAGTATATAACGTATATGGCGCATATATATCGTATATAACGTATATGTCGCGTATATAACGTATATGAAGCGTATATAACGTATATGAAGCGTATATGACGTATCTGATGCGTATGTGACGTACATCAAGCGTATATAACGTATATCACGCGTATATAACGTATATGACGCTTATATAACGTATATGACGCGTACATAACGTATATGATGGGTATATAATGTATATGACGCGTATATAACGTATATGCAGCGCACATAACGTATATGACACGTATACAACGTATATGACGTATATCAAGCGTATATAACGTATATCACGCGTATATAACGTATATGACGTGTATATAATGTATATGCGGCGTATATAATGTATATGACGAGTATGTAACGTATATGTCGGGTATATAACGTATATGACCCGCACATAACGTATATGACACGTATATAACCTATATGACGCGTATATCATGTATATGACGCGTATATAACGTATATGACGCGTATATAATGTAGTTGACGCGTATATAACGTATATGACGCGCACATAACGTATATGACGCGTATATAATGTATATAAATCGCATATAACGTATATGTCGCGTATTACGTATATGACGCGCACATAACGTATATGACGCGTATATAACGTATATGAAGCGTATATAACGTATATGAAGCGTATATGACGTATATGATGCGTATATATCGTATATTTGTCGAATATAACGTATATGTAGCGTATATAACGTGTATGTCGCGTATATTACGTATATGACGCGCACATAACGTATATGACGCGTATATAACGTATATGACACGTATATAACGTATATGTCGCGTATTACGTATATGACGCGCACATAACGTATATGACGCGTATATAACGTATATGAAGCGTATATAACGTATATGAAGCGTATATGACGTATATGATGCGTATATAACGTATATGACGCGCATATTATGCATATGACGCGTATATAACGTATATGTCGCGTATATAACGTATATGAATCGTATATAACGTATATGACACGTATATAACGTATATGACGCGCACATAACGTATATGACACGTATATAACGTATATGACGCGTATATAATGTATATGACGCATATATAACGTATATGAAGCGTATATGACGTATATGACGCTTATATGACGTATATCAAGCGTATATAACGTATATCACGCGTATATAACGTATATGACGCTTATATAACGTATATGACGCGTATACAACGTATATGACGTATATCAAGGGTATATAACGTATATGACGCGTACATAACGTATATGTCGCGTATATAATGTATATGACGAAAATATAACGCATACGACTCGTATATGAAGCATATGTCGCGTATATAACGTCTGATGCGCGTATATAACGTATATGACTCGTATATCATGTATATGACGTGTATATAACGTATATGAGGCGTATATAACGTATATGACACGTATATAACGTATATGACGCGTATATAACGCATACGACTCGTATATGAAGCATATGTCGTGTATATAACGTCTGATGCGCGTATATAACGTATATGACTCGTATATGATGTATATGACGCATATAGAACGTATATGAAGCGTATATGACGTATATGACGCTTATATGACGTATATCAAGCGTATATAACGTATATCACGCGTATATAACGTATATGACGCTTATATAACGTATATGACGCGTATACAACGTATATGACGTATATCAAGGGTATATAACGTATATGACGCGTATATAATGTATATGACGCGTATATCATGTATATGACGTGTATATAACGTATATGAGGCGTATATAACGTATATGACACGTATATAACGTATATGACGCGTATATAACGCATACGACTCGTATATGAAGGATATGTCGCGTATATAACGTCTGATGGGCGTATATAACGTATATGACGCGTATATGATGTATATGACGCATATATAACGTATATGACACGTATGTAACGTATATGACGCGTATATAATGAATATGACGCGTATATAACGCATATGAAGCGTATATAACGCATATAAAGAGTATATAACGTATGTGACGCGTATATAACGTATATGCAGCGCACATAACGGATATGACCCGTATATAACGTATATGACGCGCATATTATGTATATGACGCATATAGAACGTATATGAAGCGTATATGACGTATATGACGCTTATATGACGTATATCAAGCGTATATAACGTATATCACGCGTATATAACGTATATGACGCTTATATAACGTATATGACGCGTATACAACGTATATGACGTATATCAAGGGTATATAACGTATATGACGCGTATATAACCTATATGACGCGTATATCATGTATATGACGTGTATATAACGTATATGAGGCGTATATAACGTATACGACTCGTATATGATGTATATGTCGCGTATATAACGTATATGACGTGTATATAACGTATATGAGGCGTATATAACGTATATGACGAGTATGTAACGTATATGTCGGGTATATAACGTATATGACGCGCACATAACGTATATGACACGTATATAACCTATATGACGCAAATATAATGTATATGACGCGTATATAATGTACATGAAGCGTATATAACGTATGTGTCGCGTATATAACGTATATGACGCGTATATAACGCATACGACTCGTGTATGACGCATATGTCGCGTATATAACGTATATGACTCGTATATGATGTATATGACGAGTATATAACGTATATGGCGCATATATAACGTATATAACGTATATGTCGCGTATATAACGTATATGACGCGTATATAACGTATATGTCGCGTATATAATGAATATGACGCGTATATAACGCATATGATGCGTATATAACGCATATAAAGCGTATACAACGTATATGACGCGTATATAACGTATATGCAGCGCACATAACGTATATGACCCCTATATAACGTATATGACGCGCATATTATGTATATGACGCGTACATAACGTATATGTCGCGTATATAATGTATATGACGAAAATATAACGCATACCACTCGTATATGAAGCATATGTCGCGTATATAACGTCTGATGCGCGTATATAACGTATATGACTCGTATATGATGTATATGTCGCGTATATAACGTATATGACGTGTATATAACGTTTATGAGGCGTATATAACGTATATGACACGTATGCAACGTATATGACGCGTATGTAAAGAATATGACGCGTATATAACACATATGAAGCGTATATAACGCATATAAAGAGTATATAACGTATATGACGCGTATATAACGCATACGACTCGTACATGAAGCATATGTCCCGTATATAACGTCTGATGCGCGTATACAGGGTGTCCCAAAACTACCCTAGGAGCCGAAAATGGGAGGTTCCTTGGGTCATTTGAAGCGACATTTTCCTTAACAAAAATGTTATCAGCGGCTTTGTTTAGGAGTTATTAACGAAAAACACGAACCCATCAGAGCGCGACCTAGACGCGAGTTGGTAAAATCGGCTCGGCGCGCCAACTGTCCATTGGCCGACTGTGCCAACTCGCGTCTAGGTCGCGCTCTGATTGGTCCGTATTTTTCGTTAATAACTCCTAAACAAAGTCGCGGATAATATTTTTGCAAAGGAAAATGTCGCTTCAAATGACCCAAGGAACCTCCGACTTTCGGCTCCTAGGGTAGTTTTGGGACACCCTGTATAACGTATATGACTCGTATATGATGTATATGACGAGTATATAACGAATATGAGGCGTATATAACGTATATGCCGCGTATATAAAGTATATGACGCTTATATGACGTATATCAAGCGTATATAACGTATATGACGAGTATGTTACGTATATGTCGGGTATATAACGTATATGACGCGCACATAACGTATATGACACGTACATAACGTATATGACGCGTATATAATGTATATGCCGCGTATATAATGTACATGAAGCGTATATAACGTATGTGTCGCGTATATAACGTATATGACGCGTATATAACGCATACGACTCGTGTATGACGCATATGTCGCGTATATAACGTATATGACTCGTATATGATGTATATGACGAGTATATAACGTATATGGCGCATATATAACGTATATAACGTATATGTCGCGTATATAACGTATATGAAGCGTATATAACGTATATGAAGCGTATATGACGTATCTGATGCGTATATGACGTACATCAAGCGTATATAACGTATATCACGCGTATATAACGTATATGACGCGTATTACGTATATGACGCGCACATAACGTATATGACGCGTATATAACGTATATGAAGCGTATATAACGTATAAGAAGCGTATAAGACGTATATGATGCGTATATATCGTATATTTGTCGAATATAACGTATATGTAGCGTATATAACGTGTATGTCGCGTATATAACGTATATGACGCGTATATAACGTATATGACGCGCACATAACGTATATGACGCGTACATAACGTATATGACGCGTATATAATGTATATGACGAAAATATAACGCATACGACTCGTATATGAAGCATATGTCGCGTATATAACGTCTGATGCGCGTATATAACGTATATGACTCGTATATCATGTATATGACGTGTATATAACGTATATGAGGCGTATATAACGTATATGACACGTATATAAGGTATATGACGCGTATATAACGCATACGTCTCGTATATGAAGCATATGTCGTGTATATAACGTCTGATGCGCGTATATAACGTATATGACTCGTATATGATGTATATGACGCATATAGAACGTATATGAAGCGTATATGACGTATATGACGCTTATATGACGTATATCAAGCGTATATAACGTATATCACGCGTATATAACGTATATGACGCTTATATAACGTATATGACGCGTATACAACGTATATGACGTATATCAAGGGTATATAACGTATATGACGCGTATATAACCTATATGACGCGTATATCATGTATATGACGTGTATATAACGTATATGAGGCGTATATAACGTATATGACACGTATGTAACGTATATGACGCGTATATAACGCATACGACTCGTATATGAAGCATATGTCGCGTATATAACGTCTGATGGGCGTATATAACGTATATGACGCGTATATGATGTATATGACGCATATATAACGTATATGACACGTATGTAACGTATATGACGCGTATATAATGAATATGACGCGTATATAACGCATATGAAGCGTATATAACGCATATAAAGAGTATATAACGTATGTGACGCGTATATAACGTATATGCAGCGCACATAACGGATATGACCCGTATATAACGTATATGACGCGCATATTATGTATATGACGCATATAGAACGTATATGAAGCGTATATGACGTATATGACGCTTATATGACGTATGTGTCGCGTATATAACGTATATGACGCGTATATAACGCATACGACTCGTGTATGACGCATATGTCGCGTATATAACGTATATGACTCGTATATGATGTATATGACGAGTATATAACGTATATGGCGCATATATAACGTATATAACGTATATGTC
>CAKAJA020000898.1:0-33761 GCA_916610235.2 Lasioglossum morio | reverse complement strand
TATGCATTATGCGTTATGCGTTATGCGATATGCGTTATGCGTTTTGCGTGATCCGTTATGTGTTAGGCGATATACGTTTTGCGGTATTCGTTATGCGTTATGCGTTATGCGTTATGCGTTATGCGTTATGCGTTATACGTTATGCGTTATGCGTTATGCGTTATGCGTTATGCGTTATACGGTATGCGTTATGCGTTATACGTTATGCGTTATGCGTTATGCGTTATGCGTTGTGCGTTATACGTTTGCGTTATGCGTTATGCGTTATACGTTATGCGTTATGCGTTATGCGATATGCGTTATGCGTTATGCGTGGTCCGTTATGTGTTAGGCGATATACGTTTTGCGGTATTCGTTATGCGTTATGCGTTATGCGTTATCCGTTGTTCGTTATGCGTTATGCGTCGTGCGTTATACGTTTGCGTTATGCTTTATGCGTTATGCATTATGCGTTATGCGTGATCCGTTAAGCGTTAGGCGTTATGGGTTTTCCGGTGTTCGTTATGCGTTGTGCATTATGCGTTATGCGTTATGAAGTATGGGTTATGGTTTATGCGTTATGCGTTGTGCGCTATACGTTTGCGTTATGCGTTATGCGTTATGCGTTATACGGTATGCGTTATGCGTTATACGTTATGCGTTATGCGTTTTGCGTTATACGGTATGCGTTATGCGTTATACGTTATGCGTTATGCGTTATGGGTTATGCGTTATGCGTTATGCGTTATGCGTTGTGCGTTGTGCGTTATACGTTTGCGTTATGCGTTATGCGTTATACGTTATGCGTTATGCGTTATGCGATATGCGTTATGCGTTATGCGTTATGCGTTATGCTATATGCTTTATGCGTTATGCGTTATGAGTTACTCGTTATGCTTTATGCGTTATGCGTTATGCGTTATTGCGTTAGGGGTTATGCGTTATGCGTTATGCGTTATGAAGTATGGGTTATGGTTTATGCGTTATGCGTTGTACGCTATACGTTTGCGTTATGCGTTATGCGTTATACGGTATGCGTTATGCGTTATATGTTATGCGTTATGCGTTATGCGTTATGCGTTATGGGTTATGCTTCATGCGTTATGCGTTATGCGTTATGCGTTATGCGTTATGCGATATGCGTTATGCGTTATGCGTTATGCGTTATTCGTTATGAGTAATGAGTTATAAGTTATGCGTTATGCCTTATGCTTTATGCATTATGCGTTATGCATTATGCGTTATGCGTTATGCGTTATGCTTTATGCGTTATGCGTTACTCCTTATGAGTTATGAGTTATGCGTTATGCGTGATCCGTTATGCGTTGAGCGTTATGCGTTATGCGTTATGCGTTATGCGTTATGCGTTATGCTTTATGCGTTATGAGTTATGAGTTATACGTTATGCGTTATGCGTTATGCGTTATGCGTTACGCGTTATGCGTTACGCGTTACGCGTTATGCGTTATGCGTTATGCGTTATGCGTTATGCGTTATGCGTTATGCGTTATGCGTTATGCGTTATGCGTTATGCGTTATGCGTTATGCGTTATGCGTTATGCGTTATGCGTTATATGTTATGCGTTATGCGTTATGCGTTATGCGTTATGCGTTATGCGTTATGCGTTGTGCGTTATACGTAATGCGTTATGCGTTATGCGATATGCGTTATGCGTTATGCGTGATCCGTTATGTGTTAGGCGATATACGTTTTGCGGTATTCGTTATGCGTTATGCGTTATGCGTTATCCGTTGTTCGTTATGCGTTATGCGTTGTGCGTTATACGTTTGCGTTATGCTTTATGCGTTATGCATTATGCGTTATGCGTGATCCGTTAAGCGTTAGGCGTTATGGGTTTTCCGGTGTTCGTTATGCGTTGTGCATTATGCGTTATGCGTTATGAAGTATGGGTTATGGTTTATGCGTTATGCGTTGTGCGCTATACGTTTGCGTTATGCGTTATGCGTTATGCGTTATACGGTATGCGTTATGCGTTATACGTTATGCGTTATGCGTTTTGCGTTATACGGTATGCGTTATGCGTTATACGTTATGCGGTATTCGTTATGCGTTGTGCATTATGCGTTATGCGTTATATGTTATGCGTTATGCGTTATGCGTTATGCGTTATTCGTTATGCGTTGTGCGTTATGCGTTATACGTTATGCGTTATGCGTTATGCGTTATGCGTTATACGGTATGCGTTATGCGTTATACGGTATGCGTTATGCGTTATGCGTTATGCGTTATGCGTTATGATTTATGCGTTATGCGTTACGCTGTATGCGTTATGCATTATGCGTTATGCGTTATGCGATATGCGTTATGCGTTTTGCGTGATCCGTTATGTGTTAGGCGATATACGTTTTGCGGTATTCGTTATGCGTTATGCGTTATGCGTTATGCGTTATGCGTTATGCGTTATGCGTTATGCGTTATGCGTTATGCGTTATGCGTTATGCGTTATACGTTATGCGTTATGCGTTATACGTTATGCGTTATGCGTTTTGCGTTATACGGTATGCGTTATGCGTTATACGTTATGCGTTATGCGTTATGGGTTATGCGTTATGCGTTATGCGTTATGCGTTGTGAGTTGTGCGTTATACGTTTGCGTTATGCGTTATGCGTTATACGTTATGCGTTATGCGTTATGCGATATGCGTTATGCGTTATGCGTTATGCGTTATGCGTTGTGCGTTATACGTTTGCGTTATGCGTTATGCGTTATACGTTATGCGTTATGCGTTATGCGTTATGCGTTATGCGTTATGCGTGGTCCGTTATGTGTTAGGCGATATACGTTTTGCGGTATTCGTTATGCGTTATGCGTTATGCGTTATCCGTTGTTCGTTATGCGTTATGCGTTGTGCGTTATACGTTTGCGTTATGCTTTATGCGTTATGCATTATGCGTTATGCGTGATCCGTTAAGCGTTAGGCGTTATGGGTTTTCCGGTGTTCGTTATGCGTTGTGCATTATGCGTTATGCGTTATGAAGTATGGGTTATGGTTTATGCGTTATGCGTTGTGCGCTATACGTTTGCGTTATGCGTTATGCGTTATGCGTTATACGGTATGCGTTATGCGTTATACGTTATGCGTTATGCGTTTTGCGTTATACGGTATGCGTTATGCGTTATACGTTATGCGTTATGCGTTATGGGTTATGCGTTATGCGTTATGCGTTATGCGTTGTGCGTTGTGCGTTATACGTTTGCGTTATGCGTTATGCGTTATACGTTATGCGTTATGCGTTATGCGATATGCGTTATGCGTTATGCGTTATGCGTTATGCTATATGCTTTATGCGTTATGCGTTATGAGTTACTCGTTATGCTTTATGCGTTATGCGTTATGCGTTATTGCGTTAGGGGTTATGCGTTATGCGTTATGCGTTATGAAGTATGGGTTATGGTTTATGCGTTATGCGTTGTACGCTATACGTTTGCGTTATGCGTTATGCGTTATACGGTATGCGTTATGCGTTATATGTTATGCGTTATGCGTTATGCGTTATGCGTTATGGGTTATGCTTCATGCGTTATGCGTTATGCGTTATGCTTTATGCGTAATGCGTTATGCGTTATGCGTTATGCGTTATGCGTTATGGGTTATACGGTATGCGTTATGCGTTATGCGTTATGCGGTATGCGTTATGATTCATGCGTTATGCGTTACGCTTTATGCGTTATGCGTTATGCGTTATGCGTTATGCGTTATGCGATATGCGTTATGCGTTATGCGTTATGCGTTATTCGTTATGAGTAATGAGTTATAAGTTATGCGTTATGCCTTATGCTTTATGCTTTATGCGTTATGCATTATGCGTTATGCGTTATGCGTTATGCTTTATGCGTTATGCGTTACTCCTTATGAGTTATGAGTTATGCGTTATGCGTGATCCGTTATGCGTTGAGCGTTATGCGTTATGCGTTATGCGTTATGCGTTATGCGTTATGCTTTATGCGTTATGAGTTATGAGTTATACGTTATGCGTTATGCGTTATGCGTTATGCGTTACGCGTTATGCGTTACGCGTTACGCGTTATGCGTTATGCGTTATGCGTTATGCGTTATGCGTTATGCGTTATGCGTTATGCGTTATGCGTTATGCGTTATGCGTTATGCGTTATGCGTTATGCGTTTTGCGTTATGCGTTATATGTTATGCGTTATGCGTTATGCGTTATGCGTTATGCGTTATGCGTTATGCGTTGTGCGTTATACGTAATGCGTTATGCGTTATGCGATATGCGTTATGCGTTATGCGTGATCCGTTATGTGTTAGGCGATATACGTTTTGCGGTATTCGTTATGCGTTATGCGTTATGCGTTATCCGTTGTTCGTTATGCGTTATGCGTTGTGCGTTATACGTTTGCGTTATGCTTTATGCGTTATGCATTATGCGTTATGCGTGATCCGTTAAGCGTTAGGTGTTATGGGTTTTCCGGTGTTCGTTATGCGTTGTGCATTATGCGTTATGCGTTATGAAGTATGGGTTATGGTTTATGCGTTATGCGTTGTGCGCTATACGTTTGCGTTATGCGTTATGCGTTATGCGTTATACGGTATGCGTTATGCGTTATACGTTATGCGTTATGCGTTTTGCGTTATACGGTATGCGTTATGCGTTATACGTTATGCGTTATGCGTTATGGGTTATGCGTTATGCGTTATGGTTATGCGTTATGCGTTATGCGTTATGCTTTGTGCGTTATACGTTTGCGTTATGCGTTATGGGTTATACGTTATGCGTTATGCGTTATGCGATATGCGTTATGCGTTATGCGTTATGCGTTATGCTATATGCTTTATACGTTATGCGTTATGAGTTACTCGTTATGCTTTATGCGTTATGCGTTATTGCGTTAGGGGTTATGCGTTATGCGTTATGCGTTATGAAGTATGGGTTATGGTTTATGCGTTATGCGTTGTGCGCTATACGTTTGCGTTATGCGTTATGCGTTATACGGTATGCGTTATGCGTTATATGTTATGCTTTATGCGTTATGCGTTATGCGTTATGCGTTATGCATTATGTTTTATGCGTTATGCTTTATGCGTTATGCGTTATGCGTTATGCGTTATGCGTTATGCGTTATGCGTTATGCTTTATGCGTTATGCGTTATGAGTTATACGTTATGCGTTATGCGTTATGCGTTATGCGTTATTCGTTATGCGTTATGCGTTATGCGTTATGCGTTATGCGTTATGCGATATGCGTTATGCGTTATGCGTTGTGCGTTATACGGTATGCGTTGTGCGTTATACGGTATGCGTTATGCGTTATACGTTATGCGTTATGCGTTATGCGTTATGCGTTATGCGTTATGCGTTATGCGTTATACGGTATGCGTTATGCGTTATACGTTATGCGTTATGCGTTATGCGTTATGCGTTATACGGTATGCGTTATGGGTTATACGTTTTGCGTTATGCGTTATGCGTTATGCGTTATGCGTTATGCGTTATGCGTTATGCGTTATGCGTTATGCGTTATGCGTTATGCGTTATGCGTTATGCGTTATGCTTTATGCGTTATGCATTATGCGTTATGCGTGATCCGTTAAGCGTTAGGCGTTATGGGTTTTCCGGTGATCGTTATGCGTTGTGCATTATGCGTTATGCGTTATGAAGTATGGGTTATGGTTTATGCGTTATGCGTTGTGCGCTATACGTTTGCGTTATGCGTTATGCGTTATGCGTTATACGGTATGCGTTATGCGTTATACGTTATGCGTTATGCGTTTTGCGTTATACGGTATGCGTTATGCGTTATACGTTATGCGTTATGCGTTATGGGTTATGCGTTATGCGTTATGCGTTATGCGTTGTGCGTTGTGCGTTATACGTTTGCGTTATGCGTTATGCGTTATACGTTATGCGTTATGCGTTATGCGATATGCGTTATGCGTTATGCGTTATGCGTTATGCTATATGCTTTATGCGTTATGCGTTATGAGTTACTCGTTATGCTTTATGCGTTATGCGTTATGCGTTATTGCGTTAGGGGTTATGCGTTATGCGTTATGCGTTATGAAGTATGGGTTATGGTTTATGCGTTATGCGTTGTACGCTATACGTTTGCGTTATGCGTTATGCGTTATACGGTATGCGTTATGCGTTATATGTTATGCGTTATGCGTTATGCGTTATGCGTTATGGGTTATGCTTCATGCGTTATGCGTTATGCGTTATGCTTTATGCGTTATGCGTTATGCGTTATGCGTTATGCGTTATGCGTTATGCGTTATACGGTATGCGTTATGCGTTATGCGTTATGCGTTATGCGTTATGATTCATGCGTTATGCGTTACGCTTTATGCGTTATGCGTTATGCGTTATGCGTTATGCGTTATGCGATATGCGTTATGCGTTATGCGTTATGCGTTATTCGTTATGAGTAATGAGTTATAAGTTATGCCTTATGCCTTATGCTTTATGCTTTATGCATTATGCGTTATGCATTATGCGTTATGCGTTATGCGTTATGCTTTATGCGTTATGCGTTACTCCTTATGAGTTATGAGTTATGCGTTATGCGTGATCCGTTATGCGTTGAGCGTTATGCGTTATGCGTTATGCGTTATGCGTTATGCGTTATGCTTTATGCGTTATGAGTTATGAGTTATACGTTATGCGTTATGCGTTATGCGTTGTGCGTTATACGTTTGCGTTATGCTTTATGAGTTATGCATTATGCGTTATGCGTGATCCGTTAAGCGTTAGGCGTTATGGGTTTTCCGGTGTTCGTTATGCGTTGTGCATTATGCGTTATGCGTTATGAAGTATGGGTTATGGTTTATGCGTTATGCGTTGTGCGCTATACGTTTGCGTTATGCGTTATGCGTTATGCGTTATACGGTATGCGTTATGCGTTATACGTTATGCGTTATGCGTTTTGCGTTATACGGTATGCGTTATGCGTTATACGTTATGCGGTATTCGTTATGCGTTGTGCATTATGCGTTATGCGTTATATGTTATGCGTTATGCGTTATGCGTTATGCGTTATGCGTTATGCGTTGTGCGTTATGCGTTATACGTTATGCGTTATGCGTTATGCGTTATGGGTTATACGGTATGCGTTATGCGTTATACGGTATGCGTTATGCGTTATGCGTTATGCGTTATGCGTTATGATTTATGCGTTATGCGTTACGCTTTATGCGTTATGCATTATGCGTTATGCGTTATGCGATATGCGTTATGCGTTTTGCGTGATCCGTTATGTGTTAGGCGATATACGTTTTGCGGTATTCGTTATGCGTTATGCGTTATGCGTTATGCGTTATGCGTTATGCGTTATACGTTATGCGTTATGCGTTATGCGTTATGCGTTATGCGTTATACGGTATGCGTTATGCGTTATACGTTATGCGTTATGCGTTTTGCGTTATACGGTATGCGTTATGCGTTATACGTTATGCGTTATGCGTTATGGGTTATGCGTTATGCGTTATGCGTTATGCGTTGTGCGTTGTGCGTTATACGTTTGCGTTATGCGTTATGCGTTATACGTTATGCGTTATGCGTTATGCGATATGCGTTATGCGTTATGCGTTATGCGTTATGCGTTGTGCGTTATACGTTTGCGTTATGCGTTATGCGTTATACGTTATGCGTTATGCGTTATGCGATATGCGTTATGCGTTATGCGTGGTCCGTTATGTGTTAGGCGATATACGTTTTGCGGTATTCGTTATGCGTTATGCGTTATGCGTTATCCGTTGTTCGTTATGCGTTATGCGTTGTGCGTTATACGTTTGCGTTATGCTTTATGCGTTATGCATTATGCGTTATGCGTGATCCGTTAAGCGTTAGGCGTTATGGGTTTTCCGGTGTTCGTTATGCGTTGTGCATTATGCGTTATGCGTTATGAAGTATGGGTTATGGTTTATGCGTTATGCGTTGTGCGCTATACGTTTGCGTTATGCGTTATGCGTTATGCGTTATACGGTATGCGTTATGCGTTATACGTTATGCGTTATGCGTTATGCGTTATGCGTTATGCGTTATGCGTTATACGTTATGCGTTATGCGTTATGGGTTATGCGTTATGCGTTATGCGTTATGCGTTGTGCGTTGTGCGTTATACGTTTGCGTTATGCGTTATGCGTTATACGTTATGCGTTATGCGTTATGCGATATGCGTTATGCGTTATGCGTTATGCGTTATGCTATATGCTTTATGCGTTATGCGTTATGAGTTACTCGTTATGCTTTATGCGTTATGCGTTATGCGTTATTGCGTTAGGGGTTATGCGTTATGCGTTATGCGTTATGAAGTATGGGTTATGGTTTATGCGTTATGCGTTGTACGCTATACGTTTGCGTTATGCGTTATGCGTTATACGGTATGCGTTATGCGTTATGTGTTATGCGTTATGCGTTATGCGTTATGCGTTATGGGTTATGCTTCATGCGTTATGCGTTATGCGTTATGCTTTATGCGTAATGCGTTATGCGTTATGCGTTATGCGTTATGCGTTATGGGTTATACGGTATGCGTTATGCGTTATGCGTTATGCGTTATGCGTTATGATTCATGCGTTATGCGTTACGCTTTATGCGTTATGCGTTATGCGTTATGCGTTATGCGTTATGCGATATGCGTTATGCGTTATGCGTTATGCGTTATTCGTTATGAGTAATGAGTTATAAGTTATGCGTTATGCCTTATGCTTTATGCATTATGCGTTATGCATTATGCGTTATGCGTTATGCGTTATGCTTTATGCGTTATGCGTTACTCCTTATGAGTTATGAGTTATGCGTTATGCGTGATCCGTTATGCGTTGAGCGTTATGCGTTATGCGTTATGCGTTATGCGTTATGCGTTATGCTTTATGCGTTATGAGTTATGAGTTATACGTTATGCGTTATGCGTTATGCGTTATGCGTTACGCGTTATGCGTTACGCGTTACGCGTTATGCGTTATGCGTTATGCGTTATGCGTTATGCGTTATGCGTTATGCGTTATGCGTTATGCGTTATGCGTTATGCGTTATGCGTTATGCGTTATGCGTTTTGCGTTATGCGTTATATGTTATGCGTTATGCGTTATGCGTTATGCGTTATGCGTTATGCGTTATGCGTTATGCGTTGTGCGTTATACGTAATGCGTTATGCGTTATGCGATATGCGTTATGCGTTATGCGTGATCCGTTATGTGTTAGGCGATATACGTTTTGCGGTATTCGTTATGCGTTATGCGTTATGCGTTATCCGTTGTTCGTTATGCGTTATGCGTTGTGCGTTATACGTTTGCGTTATGCTTTATGCGTTATGCATTATGCGTTATGCGTGATCCGTTAAGCGTTAGGTGTTATGGGTTTTCCGGTGTTCGTTATGCGTTGTGCATTATGCGTTATGCGTTATGAAGTATGGGTTATGGTTTATGCGTTATGCGTTGTGCGCTATACGTTTGCGTTATGCGTTATGCGTTATGCGTTATACGGTATGCGTTATGCGTTATACGTTATGCGTTATGCGTTTTGCGTTATACGGTATGCGTTATGCGTTATACGTTATGCGTTATGCGTTATGGGTTATGCGTTATGCGTTATGGTTATGCGTTATGCGTTATGCGTTATGCTTTGTGCGTTATACGTTTGCGTTATGCGTTATGGGTTATACGTTATGCGTTATGCGTTATGCGATATGCGTTATGCGTTATGCGTTATGCGTTATGCTATATGCTTTATACGTTATGCGTTATGAGTTACTCGTTATGCTTTATGCGTTATGCGTTATGCGTTATTGCGTTAGGGGTTATGCGTTATGCGTTATGCGTTATGAAGTATGGGTTATGGTTTATGCGTTATGCGTTGTGCGCTATACGTTTGCGTTATGCGTTATGCGTTATACGGTATGCGTTATGCGTTATATGTTATGCTTTATGCGTTATGCGTTATGCGTTATGCGTTATGCATTATGTTTTATGCGTTATGCTTTATGCGTTATGCGTTATGCGTTATGCGTTATGCGTTATGCGTTATGCGTTATGCGTTATGCTTTATGCGTTATGCGTTATGAGTTATACGTTATGCGTTATGCGTTATGCGTTATGCGTTATGCGTTATGCGTTATGCGTTATGCGTTATGCGTTATGCGTTATGCGTTATGCGTTATGCGATATGCGTTATGCGTTATGCGTTGTGCGTTATACGGTATGCGTTGTGCGTTATACGGTATGCGTTATGCGTTATACGTTATGCGTTATGCGTTATGCGTTATGCGTTATGCGTTATGCGTTATGCGTTATACGGTATGCGTTATGCGTTATACGTTATGCGTTATGCGTTATGCGTTATGCGTTATACGGTATGCGTTATGGGTTATACGTTTTGCGTTATGCGTTATGCGTTATGCGTTATGCGTTATGCGTTATGCGTTATGCGTTATGCGTTATGCGTTATGCGTTATGCGTTATGCGTTATGCGTTATGCGTTATGCGTTATGCGTTATGCGTTATGCGTTATGCGTTATGCGTTATGCGTTGTGCGTTATACGTTTGCGTTATGCGTTACGCATTATGCGTTATACGGTATACGTTATGCGTTATACGTTATGCGTTATGCGTTATGCTTTATGCGTTATGCATTATGCGTTATGCGTGATCTGACATGCGTTATGCGTTATGCGTTATGCGTTATGCCTTATGCCTTATGGTTTGCGTTATGCGTTATGCGTTATGCGTTATGCGTTATGCCTAATGCGTTATACGTTATGTATTATGCGTTATGCCTTATGCGTTATGCGATATGCGTCATGCATCAAGCATTATGCGTTATGCGATATGCGATATGCGTCATGCATCAAGCCTTATGCGTTATGGGTTATGCGTTAACGTTATGCGTTTTGCGTTATGCGTTATGCGTTATGCGTTATGCTTTATGCGTTATGCATTATGCGTTATGCGTGATCTGACATGCGTTATGCGTTATGCGTTATGCGTTATGCCTTATGCCTTATGGTTTGCGTTATGCGTTATGCGTTATGCGTTATGCGTTATGCATAATGCGTTATACGTAATGTATTATGCGTTATGCGTTACGCGTTATGCGTTATGCGTTATGCGTTATGCGCTATGCGTTATGTGTTATGCGTTATGCGTTATGCGTTATGTGTTATGCTTTATGCGTTATGCATTATGCGTTATGCGTTATGCGTGATCAGTTATGCGTTATGCGTTATGCGTTATGTGTTATGCGTTATGCGTTATGCGTTATGCGTTATATGTTATGCGTTATGCGTTATGCGTTATGCGTTATGCGTTATGCGTTATGCGTTATGCGTTATGCGTTATACGTTATGCGTTATGCGTTATGCGTTATGCTTTATACGGTATGCGTTGTGCGTTATACGTAATGCGTTATGCGGTATGCGATATGCGTTATGCGTTATGCGTGATCCGTTATGTGTTAGGCGATATACGTTTTGCGGTATTCGTTATGCGTTATGCGTTATGCGTTATCCGTTGTTCGTTATGCGTTATGCGTTGTGCGTTATGCGTTGTGCGCTGTACGTTTGCGTTATGCGTTATGCGTTATACGGTATGCGTTATGCGTTATACGTTATGCGTTATGCGTTTTGCGTTATACGGTATGCGTTATGCGTTATACGTTATGCGTTATGCGTTATGGGTTATGCGTTATGCGTTATGGTTATGCGTTATGCGTTATGCGTTATGCGTTGTGCGTTATACGTTTGCGTTATACGTTATGCGTTATGCGTTATGCTATATGCTTTATGCGTTATGCGTTATGAGTTACTCGTTATGCTTTATGCGTTATGCGTTATGCGATATTGCGTTAGGGGTTATGCGTTATGCGTTATGCGTTATGAAGTATGGGTTATGGTTTATGCGTTATGCGTTGTGCGCTATACGTTTGCGTTATGCGTTATGCTTTATGCGTTATGCGTTATGCGTTATGCCTTATGCCTTATGGTTTGCGTTATGCGTTATGCGTTATGCGTTATGCATAATGCGTTATACGTTATGTATTATGCGTTATGCGTTACGCGTTATGCGTTATGCGTTATGCGTTATGCGTTATGCGTTATGTGTTATGCGTTATGCGTTATGCGTTATGCGTTATGTGTTATGCTTTATGCGTTATGCATTATGCGTTATGCGTTATGCGTGATCAGTTATGCGTTATGCGTTATGCGTTATGTGTTATGCGTTATGCGTTATGCGTTATGCGTTATATGTTATGCGTTATGCGTTATGCGTTATGCGTTATGCGTTATGCGTTATGCGTTATGCGTTATGCGTTATGCGTTATGCGTTATACGTTATGCGTTATGCGTTATGCGTTATGCTTTATACGGTATGCGTTATGCGTTATGCGTTATGCGTTATGCGTTATGCGTTATGTGTTATGCGTTATGCGTTATGCGTTATGCGTTATGCGTTATGCGTAATGCGTTATGCGTTGTGCGTTATACGTTTGCGTTATGCGTTATGCATTATGCGTTATACGGTATACGTTATGCGTTATACGTTATGCGTTATGCGTTATGCGTTATGCGTTATGCGTTATGCGTTATGCGTTATGCTTTATGCGTTATGCGTTATGCGTTATGCGTTATGCGTTATGCGTTATGCGTTGTGCGTTATACGTAATGCGTTATGCGTTATGCGATATGCGTTATGCGTTATGCGTGATCCGTTATGTGTTAGGCGATATACGTTTTGCGGTATTCGTTATGCGTTATGCGTTATGCGTTATCCGTTGTTCGTTATGCGTTATGCGTTGTGCGTTATACGTTTGCGTTATGCTTTATGCGTTATGCATTATGCGTTATGCGTGATCCGTTAAGCGTTAGGCGTTATGGGTTTTCCGGTGTTCGTTATGCGTTGTGCATTATGCGTTATGCGTTATGAAGTATGGGTTATGGTTTATGCGTTATGCGTTGTGCGCTGTACGTTTGCGTTATGCGTTATGCGTTATACGGTATGCGTTATGCGTTATACGTTATGCGTTATGCGTTTTGCGTTATACGGTATGCGTTTTGCGTTATACGTTATGCGTTATGCGTTATGGGTTATGCGTTATGCGTTATGGTTATGCGTTATGCGTTATGCGTTATGCGTTATGCGTTGTGCGTTATACGTTTGCGTTATGCGTTATGCGTTATACGTTATGCGTTATGCGTTATGCGATATGCGTTATGCGTTATGCGTTTGCGTTATGCTTTATGCGTTATGCATTATGCGTTATGCGTGATCCGTTAAGCGTTAGGCGTTATGGGTTTTCCGGTGTTCGTTATGCGTTGTGCATTATGCGTTATGCGTTATGAAGTATGGGTTATGGTTTATGCGTTATGCGTTGTGCGCTATACGTTTGCGTTATGCGTTATGCGTTATGCGTTATACGGTATGCGTTATGCGTTATACCTTATGCGTTATGCGTTATGCGTTATGCGTTGTGCGTTATACGTTTGCGTTATGCGTTACGCATTATGCGTTATACGGTATACGTTATGCGTTATACGTTATGCGTTATGCGTTATGCTTTATGCGTTATGCATTATGCGTTATGCGTGATCTGACATGCGTTATGCGTTATGCGTTATGCGTTATGCCTTATGCCTTATGGTTTGCGTTATGCGTTATGCGTTATGCGTTATGCGTTATGCCTAATGCGTTATACGTTATGTATTATGCGTTATGCCTTATGCGTTATGCGATATGCGTCATGCATCAAGCATTATGCGTTATGCGATATGCGATATGCGTCATGCATCAAGCCTTATGCGTTATGGGTTATGCGTTAACGTTATGCGTTTTGCGTTATGCGTTATGCGTTATGCGTTATGCTTTATGCGTTATGCATTATGCGTTATGCGTGATCTGACATGCGTTATGCGTTATGCGTTATGCGTTATGCCTTATGCCTTATGGTTTGCGTTATGCGTTATGCGTTATGCGTTATGCGTTATGCATAATGCGTTATACGTAATGTATTATGCGTTATGCGTTACGCGTTATGCGTTATGCGTTATGCGTTATGCGCTATGCGTTATGTGTTATGCGTTATGCGTTATGCGTTATGTGTTATGCTTTATGCGTTATGCATTATGCGTTATGCGTTATGCGTGATCAGTTATGCGTTATGCGTTATGCGTTATGTGTTATGCGTTATGCGTTATGCGTTATGCGTTATATGTTATGCGTTATGCGTTATGCGTTATGCGTTATGCGTTATGCGTTATGCGTTATACGTTATGCGTTATGCGTTATGCGTTATGCTTTATACGGTATGCGTTGTGCGTTATACGTAATGCGTTATGCGTTATGCGATATGCGTTATGCGTTATGTGTGATCCGTTATGTGTTAGGCGATATACGTTTTGCGGTATTCGTTATGCGTTATGCGTTATGCGTTATCCGTTGTTCGTTATGCGTTATGCGTTGTGCGTTATACGTTTGCGTTATGCTTTATGCGTTATGCATTATGCGTTATGCGTGATCCGTTAAGCGTTAGGCGTTATGGGTTTTCCGGTGTTCGTTATGCGTTGTGCATTATGCGTTATGCGTTATGAAGTATGGGTTATGGTTTATGCGTTATGCGTTGTGCGCTGTACGTTTGCGTTATGCGTTATGCGTTATACGGTATGCGTTATGCGTTATACGTTATGCGTTATGCGTTTTGCGTTATACGGTATGCGTTATGCGTTATACGTTATGCGTTATGCGTTATGGGTTATGCGTTATGCGTTATGGTTATGCGTTATGCGTTATGCGTTATGCGTTGTGCGTTATACGTTTGCGTTATACGTTATGCGTTATGCGTTATGCTATATGCTTTATGCGTTATGCGTTATGAGTTACTCGTTATGCTTTATGCGTTATGCGTTATGCGATATTGCGTTAGGGGTTATGCGTTATGCGTTATGCGTTATGAAGTATGGGTTATGGTTTATGCGTTATGCGTTGTGCGCTATACGTTTGCGTTATGCGTTATGCTTTATGCGTTATGCGTTATGCGTTATGCCTTATGCCTTATGGTTTGCGTTATGCGTTATGCGTTATGCGTTATGCATAATGCGTTATACGTTATGTATTATGCGTTATGCGTTACGCGTTATGCGTTATGCGTTATACGTTATGCGTTATGCGTTATGCGTTATGCTTTATACGGTATGCGTTATGCGTTATGCGTTATGCGTTATGCGTTATGCGTTATGTGTTATGCGTTATGCGTTATGCGTTATGCGTTATGCGTTATGCGTTATGCGTAATGCGTTATGCGTTGTGCGTTATACGTTTGCGTTATGCGTTATGCATTATGCGTTATACGGTATACGTTATGCGTTATACGTTATGCGTTATGCGTTATGCGTTATGCGTTATGCGTTATGCGTTATGCTTTATGCGTTATGCGTTATGCGTTATGCGTTATGCGTTATGCGTTATGCGTTGTGCGTTATACGTAATGCGTTATGCGTTATGCGATATGCGTTATGCGTTATGCGTGATCCGTTATGTGTTAGGCGATATACGTTTTGCGGTATTCGTTATGCGTTATGCGTTATGCGTTATCCGTTGTTCGTTATGCGTTATGCGTTGTGCGTTATACGTTTGCGTTATGCTTTATGCGTTATGCATTATGCGTTATGCGTGATCCGTTAAGCGTTAGGCGTTATGGGTTTTCCGGTGTTCGTTATGCGTTGTGCATTATGCGTTATGTGTTATGAAGTATGGGTTATGGTTTATGCGTTATGCGTTGTGCGCTGTACGTTTGCGTTATGCGTTATGCGTTATACGGTATGCGTTATGCGTTATACGTTATGCGTTATGCGTTTTGCGTTATACGGTATGCGTTTTGCGTTATACGTTATGCGTTATGCGTTATGGGTTATGCGTTATGCGTTATGGTTATGCGTTATGCGTTATGCGTTATGCGTTATGCGTTGTGCGTTATACGTTTGCGTTATGCGTTATGCGTTATACGTTATGCGTTATGCGTTATGCGATATGCGTTATGCGTTATGCGTTTGCGTTATGCTTTATGCGTTATGCATTATGCGTTATGCGTGATCCGTTAAGCGTTAGGCGTTATGGGTTTTCCGGTGTTCGTTATGCGTTGTGCATTATGCGTTATGCGTTATGAAGTATGGGTTATGGTTTATGCGTTATGCGTTGTGCGCTATACGTTTGCGTTATGCGTTATGCGTTATGCGTTATGCGTTATGCGTTATATGTTATGCGTTATGCGTCATGCGTTATGCGTTATGCGTTATGCGTTATGCGTTATACGTTATGCGTTATGCGTTATGCGTTATGCTTTATACGGTATGCGTTATGCGTTATGCGTTATGCGTTATGCTTTATGCGTTATGCGTTAAGCGTTTTGCGTTATGCGTTATATGTTATGCGTAATGCGTTATGCGTTGTGCGTTATACGTTTGCGTTATGCGTTATGCATTATGCGTTATACGGTATACGTTATGCGTTATACGTTATGCGTTATGCGTTATGCGTTATGCGTTATGCGTTATGCGTTATGCTTTATGCGTTATGCGTTATGCGTTATGCGTTATGCGTTATGCGTTGTGCGTTATACGTAATGCGTTATGCGTTATGCGATATGCGTTATGCGTTATGCGTGATCCGTTATGTGTTAGGCGATATACGTTTTGCGGTATTCGTTATGCGTTATGCGTTATGCGTTATCCGTTGTTCGTTATGCGTTATGCGTTGTGCGTTATACGTTTGCGTTATGCTTTATGCGTTATGCATTATGCGTTATGCGTGATCCGTTAAGCGTTAGGCGTTATGGGTTTTCCGGTGTTCGTTATGCGTTGTGCATTATGCGTTATGCGTTATGAAGTATGGGTTATGGTTTATGCGTTATGCGTTGTGCGCTGTACGTTTGCGTTATGCGTTATGCGTTATACGGTATGCGTTTTGCGTTATACGTTATGCGTTATGCGTTATGCGTTATGCGTTATGCGTTATGCGTTATGCTTTATGCGTTATGCGTTATGCGTTATGCGTTATGCGTTATGCGTTATGCGTTATGCGTTATACGGTATGCGTTATGCGTTATGCGTTATGCTTTATGCGTTATGCGTTATGCGTTATGCGTTATGCATTATGCGTTATGCGTTATGTTTTATGCGTTATGCGTTATGCGTTATGCGTTATGCGTTATGCGTTTTGCGTTATGCGTTATATGTTATGCGTTATGCGTTATGCGTTATACGTTTGCGTTATGCGTTATGCGTTATACGTTATGCGTTATGCGTTATGCGATATGCGTTATGCGTTATGCGTGATCCGTTATGTGTTAGGCGATATACGTTTTGCGGTATTCGTTATGCGTTATGCGTTATGCGTTATCCGTTGTTCGTTATGCGTTATGCGTTGTGCGTTATACGTTTGCGTTATGCTTTATGCGTTATGCATTATGCGTTATGCGTGATCCGTTAAGCGTCATTCGTTATGGGTTTTCCGGTGTTCGTTATGCGTTGTGCATTATGCGTTATGCGTTATGAAGTATTGGTTATGGTTTATGCGTTATGCGTTGTGCGCTATACGTTTGCGTTATGCGTTATGCGTTTTGCGTTATACGGTATGCGTTATGCGTTATACGTTATGCGTTATGCGTTTTGCGTTATACGTTATGCGTTATGCGTTATGCGTTATGCTTTATGTGTTATGCGTTATGCGTTATACGTTATGCGTTATGCGTTATGCGTTATGCGTTATGCGTTATGTGTTATACGGTATGCGTTATGCGTTATGCGTGATCTGACATGCGTTATGCGTTATGCGTTATGCGTTATGCCTTATGCCTTATGGTTTGCGTTATGCGTTATGCGTTATGCGTTATGCATAATGCGTTATACGTTATGTATTATGCGTTATGCGTTACGCGTTATGCGTTATGCGTTATGCGTTATGCGTTATGTGTTATGCGTTATGCGTTATGCGTTATGCGTTATGCGTTATGCGTTATGTGTTATGCTTTATGCGTTATGCATGATGCGTTATGCGTTATGCGTGATCAGTTATGCGTTATGCGTTATGCGTTATGTGTTATGCGTTATGCGTTATGCGTTATATGTTATGCGTTATGCGTTATGCGTTATGCGTTATGCGTTATGCGTTATGCGTTATGCGTTATGCGTTATACGTTATGCGTTATGCGTTATGCGTTATGCGTTATACGGTATGCGTTATGCGTTATACGTTATGCGTTATGGGTTTTGCGTTATGGGTTATGCTTCATGCGTTATGCGTTATGCATTATGCGTTATGCGTTATACGGTATGCGTTATGCGTTATACGTTTTGCGTTATGCGTTATGCGTTATGCGCTATGCATTATGCGTTATGCGTTATGCGTTATGCGTTATGCGTTGTGCGTTATGCGTTATGCGTTATTCGTTATGCGTTGTGCGTTATACGTTTGCGTTATGCGTTCTGCATTATGCGTTATACGGTATGCGTTATGCGTTATACGTTATGCGTTATGCGTTATGCGTTATGCTTTATGCGTTATGCATTATGCGTTATGCGTGATATGACATGCGTTATGCGTTATGCGTTATGCGTTATGCCTTATGCCTTATGGTTTGCGTTATACGTTTGCGTTATGCGTTATGCGTTATGCGTTGTACGGTATGCGTTATGCGTTATACGTTATGCGTTATGCATAATGCGTTATACGTTATGTATTATGCGTTATGCCTTATGCGTTATGCGATATGCGTTATGCTTTATGCATTATGCGTTATACGTTATGCGTTATGCGTTATGCGTTATGCGTTATGCGTTATGCGTTATGCGTTATGCTTAATGCGTTATGCGTTAAGAGTTACTCGTTATGCTTTATGCGTTATGCGTTATGCGTTATTGCGTTAGGGGTTATGCGTTATGCGTTATGCGTTATGCGTTATGCTTTATGCGTTATGCATTATGCGTTATGCGTGATCCGTTATGCGTTAGGCGTTATGGGTTTTCCGGTGTTCGTTATGCGTTGTGCATTATGTGTTATGCGTTATGAAGTATGGGTTATGGTTTATGCGTTATGCGTTGTGCGCTATACGTTTGTGTTATGCGTTATGCGTTATGCGTTATGCGTTATACGTTATGCGTTACGCGTTATGCGTTATGGGTTATGCTTCATGCGTTATGCGTTATGCGTTATGCTTTATGCGTTATGCGTTATGCGTTATGCGTTATGCGTTATGCGTTATGCGTTATGCGTTATGCGTTATGCGTTATGCGTTATGCGTTATACGATATGCGTTATGCGTTATGCGTTATGCGTTATGCGTTATGCATAATGCGTTATGCGTTATGCGTTATGCGTTATGCGTTATGCGTTATGCGTTATGCGTTATGCGTTATGCGTTATGCTTTATGCGTTATGCGTTATGAGTTATGCGTTATGCGTTATTGCGTTAGGGGTTATGCGTTATGCGTTATGCTTTATGCGTTATGCATTATGCGTTATGCGTGATCCGTTATGCGTTAGGCGTTATGGGTTTTCCGGTGTTCGTTATGCGTTGTGCATTATGTGTTATGCGTTATGCGTTATGCGCTATGCGTTATGCGTTATGCGTTATTGCGTTAGGGGTTATGCGTTATGCGTTATGCGTTATGCTTTATGCGTTATGCATTATGCGTTATGCGTGATCCGTTATGCGTTAGGCGTTATGGGTTTTCCGGTGTTCGTTATGCGTTGTGCATTATGTGTTATGCGTTATGAAGTATGGGTTATGGTTTATGCGTTATGCGTTGTGCGCTATACGTTTGTGTTATGCGTTATGCGTTATGCGTTATACGTTATGCGTTATGCGTTATGCGTTATGCGTTATGCGTTATGCGTTATGCGTTATGCGTTATGCGTTATGCGTTATGCGTTATGCGTTATGCGTTATGCGTTATGCGTTATGCGTTATGCGTTATGCGTTATGCGTTATACGATATGCGTTATGCGTTATGCGTTATGCGTTATGCGTTATGCGTTATGCGTTATGCGTTATACGATATGCGTTATGCGTTATGCGTTATGCGTTATGCGTTATGCATAATGCGTTATGCGTTATGCGTTATTGCGTTAGGGGTTATGCATCATGCGTTATGCTTTATGCGTTATGCATTATGCGTTATGCGTGATCCGTTATGCGTTAGGCGTTATGGGTTTTCCGGTGTTCGTTATGCGTTGTGCATTATGTGTTATGCGTTATGCGTTATGCGTTATGCGTTATGCGTTATTGCGTTAGGGGTTATGGGTTATGCTTCATGCGTTATGCGTTATGCTTTATGCGTTATGCGTTATGCGTTAAGCGTTATGCGTTATGCGTTATGCGTTATGCGTTATGCGTTATGCGTTATGCGTTATTGCGTTAGGGGTTATGCGTTATGCGTTATGCGTTATGCGTTATGCTTTATGCGTTATGCATTATGCGTTATGCGTGATCCGTTATGCGTTAGGCGTTATGGGTTTTCCGGTGTTCGTTATGCGTTGTGCATTATGTGTTATGCGTTATGAAGTATGGGTTATGGTTTATGCGTTATGCGTTGTGCGCTATACGTTTGTGTTATGCGTTATGCGTTATGCGTTATACGTTATGCGTTATGCGTTATGCGTTATGGGTTATGCTTCATGCGTTATGCGTTATGCTTTATGCGTTATGCGTTATGCGTTATACGATATGCGTTATGCGTTATGCGTTATGCGTTATGCGTTATGCGTTATGCGTTATGCGTTATGCTTTATGCGTTATGCGTTATGAGTTATGCGTTATGCGTTATGCGCTATGCGTTGTGCGTTATAAGTTTGCGTTATGCGTTATGCGTTATGCGTTATGCCTTATGCCTTATGATTTGCGTTATTCGTTTGCGTTATGCGTTATGCGTTATGCGTTGTACGGTATGCGTTGTGCGTTATACGATATGCGTTATGCGTTATGCGAAATGCGTTATGCGTTATGCGTTATGCGTTATGCGTTATGCGTTATGCGTTATACGGTATGCGTTATGGGTTATACGTTTTGCGTTATGCGTTATGCGTTATGCGTTATGCGTTATGCGTTATGCGTTATGCGTTATGCGTTATGCGTTATGCGTTATGCGTTATGAGTTATGCGTTATGCGTTATGCGTTATGCGTTATGCGTTATGCGTTATGCGTTATGCGTTATGCGTTATGCGTTATGCGTTATGCGTTATGCGTTATGCGTTATGCGTTATGCGTTATGCGTTGTGCGTTATACGTTTGCGTTATGCGTTATGCATTATGCGTTATACGGTATACGTTATGCGTTATACGTTTGCGTTATGCGTTATGGTTTATGCGTTATGCATTATGCGTTATGCGTGATCAGTTATGCGTTATGCGTTATACGGTATGCGTTATGCGTAATACGTTTTGCGTTATGCGTTATGCGTTATGCGCTATGCATTATGCGTTATGCGTTATGCGTTATGCGTTATGCGTTGTGCGTTATGCGTTATGCGTTATGCGTTATGCGTTGTGCGTTATACGTTTGCGTTATGCGTTCTGCATTATGCGTTATACGGTATGCGTTATGCGTTATACGTTATGCGTTATGCGTTATGCGTTATGCGTAATACGTTTTGCGTTATGCGCGATGCATTATGCGTTATGCGTTATGCGTTATGCGTTATGCGTTATGCGTTGTGCGTTATGCGTTATGCGTTATGCGTTATGCGTTGTGCGTTATACGTTTGCGTTATGCGTTCTGCATTATGCGTTATACGGTATGCGTTATGCGTTATACGTTATGCATTATGCGTTATGCGTTATGCGTTATGCGTTATGCGTTGTGCGTTATGCGTTATGCGTTATGCGTTATGCGTTGTGCGTTATACGTTTGCGTTATGCGTTCTGCATTATGCGTTATGCGTTATGCGTTGTACGGTATGCGTTATGCGTTATACGTTATGCGTTATGCATAATGCGTTATACGTTATGTATTATGCGTTATGCCTTATGAGTTATGCGATATGCGTCATGCATCAAGCCTTATGCGTTATGCGATATGCGATATGCGTCATGCATCATGCCTTATGCGTTATGCGTTATGCGTTATGCTTTATGCGTTATGCGTTATACGTTCTGCGTTATGCGTTATGGGATATGCGTTATGCGTTATGCGTTATGCGTTATGCTTTATGCGTTATGCGTTATGAGTTACTCGTTATGCTTTATGCGTTATGCGTTATGCGTTATTGCGTTAGGGGTTATGCGTTATGCGTTATGCGTTATGCGTTATGCTTTATGCGTTATGCCTTATGCGTTATGCGTGATCCGTTATGCGTTAGGCGTTATGGGTTTTCCGGTGTTCGTTATGCGTTGTGCATTATGTGTTATGCGTTATGAAGTATGGGTTATGGTTTATGCGTTATGCGTTGTGCGCTATACGTTTGTGTTATGCGTTATGCGTTATGCGTTATACGTTATGCGTTATGCGTTTTGCGTTATGGGTTATGCTTCATGCGTTATGCGTTATGCTTTATGCGTTATGCGTTATGCGTTATGCGTTATGCGTTATGCGTTATGCGTTATGCGTTATGCATAATGCGTTATGCGTTATACGTTATGCGTTATGCGTTATGCGATATGCGTTATGCGTTATGCGTTATGCGTTATGCATAATGCGTTATACGTTATGTATTATGCGTTACGCCTTATGCGTTATGCGATATGCGTCATGCATCAAGCATTATGCGTTATGCGATATGCGATATGCGTCATGCATCAAGCCTTATGCGTTATGGGTTATGCGTTAATGTTATGCATTTTGCGTTATGCGTTATGCGATATGCGTCATGCATCAAGCCTTATGCGTTATGCGATATGCGATATGCGTCATGCATCATGCCTTATGCGTTATGCGTTATGCGTTATGCGTTATGCTTTATGCGTTATGCGTTATACGTTATGCGTTATGCGTTATGCGATATGCGTTATGCGTTATGCGTTATGCGTTATGCTTTATGCGTTATGCGTTATGAGTTACTCGTTATGCTTTATGCGTTATGCGTTATTGCGTTAGGGGTTATGCGTTATGCGTTATGCGTTATGCGTTATGCTTTATGCGTTATGCATTATGCGTTATGCGTGATCCGTTATGCGTTAGGCGTTATGGGTTTTCCGGTGTTCGTTATGCGTTGTGCATTATGTGTTATGCGTTATGAAGTATGGGTTATGGTTTATGCGTTATGCGTTGTGCGCTATACGTTTGTGTTATGCGTTATGCGTTATGCGTTATACGTTATGCGTTATGCGTTTTGCGTTATGGGTTATGCTTCATGCGTTATGCGTTATGCTTTATGCGTTATGCGTTATGCGTTATGCGTTATGCGTTATGCGTTATGCGTTATGCGTTATGCGTTATGCGTTATACGATATGCGTTATGCGTTATGCATTATGCGTTATGCGTTATACGTTATGCGTTATGCGTTATGCGTTATGAGTAATGAGTGATCCGTTATGCGTTATGCGTTATGCGTTATGCGTCATGCGTTATACGTGATCCGTTATGCGTTATGCGTTATGTGTTATGCGTGATCCGTTATGCGTTATGCGTTTTGCGTTATGGGTTATGCTTCATGCGTTATGCGTTATGCTTTATGCGTTATGCGTTATGCGTTATGCGTTATGCGTTATGCGTTATGCGTTATGCGTTATGCGTTATGCGTTATGCGTTATACGATATGAGTTATGCGTTATGCGTTATGCGTTATGCGTTATGAGTAATGCGTCATCCGTTATGCGTTATGCGTTATGCGTTATGCGTTATGCGTTATACGTGATCCGTTATGCGTTATGCGTTATGAGTAATGCGTGATCCGTTATGCGTTATGCGTTATGCGATTTGCGTTATGCGGTATGCGTTATGCGTTATGCGTTATGCGTTATGCGTTATGCGTTATGCGTTATGCGTTATGCGTTATGCGTTATGCGTTATGCGTTATGAGTAATGCTTGATCCGATATCCGTTATGCGTTATGCGTTATGAGTAATGCGTGATCCGTTATGCGTTATGCGTTATGCGTTATGCGTTATGCGTTATGCGTTATGCGTTATGCGTTAAGCGTTACGCGTTGTGCGTTATGCGTTATGCGTTATGCGTTATGCGTTATACGTTATGCGTTATGCGTTATGCGTTATGAGTAATGAGTGATCCGTTATGCGTTATGCGTTATGCGTTATGCGTCATGCGTTATACGTGATCCGTTATGCGTTATGCGTTATGTGTTATGCGTGATCCGTTATGCGTTATGCGTTATGCGTTATGCGTTATGCGTTATGCGTTATACGTGATCCGTTATGCGTTATGCGTTATGCGTTATGCGTTATGCTTTATACGGTATGCGTTATGCGTTATGCGTTATGCGTTATGCTTTATGCGTTATGCGTTAAGCGTTTTGGGTTATGCGTTATATGTTATGCGTAATGCGTTATGCGTTGTGCGTTATACGTTTGCGTTATGCGTTATGCATTATGCGTTATACGGTATACGTTATGCGTTATACGTTATGCGTTATGCGTTATGCGTTATGCGTTATGCGTTATGCTTTATGCGTTATGCGTTATGCGTTATGCGTTATGCGTTATGCGTTATGCGTTGTGCGTTATACGTAATGCGTTATGCGTTATGCGATATGCGTTATGCGTTATGCGTGATCCGTTATGTGTTAGGCGATATACGTTTTGCGGTATTCGTTATGCGTTATGCGTTATGCGTTATCCGTTGTTCGTTATGCGTTATGCGTTGTGCGTTATACGTTTGCGTTATGCTTTATGCGTTATGCATTATGCGTTATGCGTGATCCGTTAAGCGTTAGGCGTTATGGGTTTTCCGGTGTTCGTTATGCGTTGTGCATTATGCGTTATGCGTTATGAAGTATGGGTTATGGTTTATGCGTTATGCGTTGTGCGCTGTACGTTTGCGTTATGCGTTATGCGTTATACGGTATGCGTTTTGCGTTATACGTTATGCGTTATGCGTTATGCGTTATGCGTTATGCGTTATGGGTTATGCTTCATGCGTTATGCGTTATGCGTTATGCTTTATGCGTTATGCGTTATGCGTTATGCGTTATGCGTTATGCGTTATGCGTTATGCGTTATACGGTATGCGTTATGCGTTATGCGTTATGCTTTATGCGTTATGCGTTATGCGTTATGCGTTATGCATTATGCGTTATGCGTTATGTTTTATGCGTTATGCGTTATGCGTTATGCGTTATGCGTTTTGCGTTATGCGTTATATGTTATGCGTTATGCGTTATGCGTTATACGTTTGCGTTATGCGTTATGCGTTATACGTTATGCGTTATGCGTTATGCGATATGCGTTATGCGTTATGCGTGATCCGTTATGTGTTAGGCGATATACGTTTTGCGGTATTCGTTATGCGTTATGCGTTATGCGTTATCCGTTGTTCGTTATGCGTTATGCGTTGTGCGTTATACGTTTGCGTTATGCTTTATGCGTTATGCATTATGCGTTATGCGTGATCCGTTAAGCGTCATTCGTTATGGGTTTTCCGGTGTTCGTTATGCGTTGTGCATTATGCGTTATGCGTTATGAAGTATTGGTTATGGTTTATGCGTTATGCGTTGTGCGCTATACGTTTGCGTTATGCGTTATGCGTTATGCGTTATACGGTATGCGTTATGCGTTATACGTTATGCGTTATGCGTTTTGCGTTATACGTTATGCGTTATGCGTTATGCGTTATGCTTTATGTGTTATGCGTTATGCGTTATACGTTATGCGTTATGCGTTATGCGTTATGCGTTATGCGTTATGTGTTATACGGTATGCGTTATGCGTTATGCGTGATCTGACATGCGTTATGCGTTATGCGTTATGCCTTATGCCTTATGGTTTGCGTTATGCGTTATGCGTTATGCGTTATGCATAATGCGTTATACGTTATGTATTATGCGTTATGCGTTACGCGTTATGCGTTATGCGTTATGCGTTATGCGTTATGCGTTATGTGTTATGCGTTATGCGTTATGCGTTATGCGTTATGCGTTATGCGTTATGTGTTATGCTTTATGCGTTATGCATGATGCGTTATGCGTTATGCGTGATCAGTTATGCGTTATGCGTTATGCGTTATGTGTTATGCGTTATGCGTTATGCGTTATATGTTATGCGTTATGCGTTATGCGTTATGCGTTATGCGTTATGCGTTATGCGTTATACGTTATGCGTTATGCGTTATGCGTTATGCGTTATACGGTATGCGTTATGCGTTATACGTTATGCGTTATGGGTTTTGCGTTATGGGTTATGCTTCATGCGTTATGCGTTATGCATTATGCGTTATGCGTTATACGGTATGCGTTATGCGTTATACGTTTTGCGTTATGCGTTATGCGTTATGCGCTATGCATTATGCGTTATGCGTTATGCGTTATGCGTTATGCGTTGTGCGTTATGCGTTATGCGTTATTCGTTATGCGTTGTGCGTTATACGTTTGCGTTATGCGTTCTGCATTATGCGTTATACGGTATGCGTTATGCGTTATACGTTATGCGTTATGCGTTATGCGTTATGCTTTATGCGTTATGCATTATGCGTTATGCGTGATATGACATGCGTTATGCGTTATGCGTTATGCGTTATGCCTTATGCCTTATGGTTTGCGTTATACGTTTGCGTTATGCGTTATGCGTTATGCGTTGTACGGTATGCGTTATGCGTTATACGTTATGCGTTATGCATAATGCGTTATACGTTATGTATTATGCGTTATGCCTTATGCGTTATGCGATATGCGTTATGCTTTATGCATTATGCGTTATACGTTATGCGTTATGCGTTATGCGATATGCGTTATGCGTTATGCGTTATGCGTTATGCTTAATGCGTTATGCGTTAAGAGTTACTCGTTATGCTTTATGCGTTATGCGTTATGCGTTATTGCGTTAGGGGTTATGCGTTATGCGTTATGCGTTATGCTTTATGCGTTATGCATTATGCGTTATGCGTGATCCGTTATGCGTTAGGCGTTATGGGTTTTCCGGTGTTCGTTATGCGTTGTGCATTATGTGTTATGCGTTATGAAGTATGGGTTATGGTTTATGCGTTATGCGTTGTGCGCTATACGTTTGTGTTATGCGTTATGCGTTATGCGTTATGCGTTATACGTTATGCGTTACGCGTTATGCGTTATGGGTTATGCTTCATGCGTTATGCGTTATGCGTTATGCTTTATGCGTTATGCGTTATGCGTTATGCGTTATGCGTTATGCGTTATGCGTTATGCGTTATGCGTTATGCGTTATGCGTTATACGATATGCGTTATGCGTTATGCGTTATGCGTTATGCGTTATGCATAATGCGTTATGCGTTATGCGTTATGCGTTATGCGTTATGCGTTATGCGTTATGCGTTATGCGTTATGCTTTATGCGTTATGCGTTATGAGTTATGCGTTATGCGTTATTGCGTTAGGGGTTATGCGTTATGCGTTATGCTTTATGCGTTATGCATTATGCGTTATGCGTGATCCGTTATGCGTTAGGCGTTATGGGTTTTCCGGTGTTCGTTATGCGTTGTGCATTATGTGTTATGCGTTATGCGTTATGCGTTATGCGTTATGCGTTATTGCGTTAGGGGTTATGCGTTATGCGTTATGCGTTATGCGTTATGCTTTATGCGTTATGCATTATGCGTTATGCGTGATCCGTTATGCGTTAGGCGTTATGGGTTTTCCGGTGTTCGTTATGCGTTGTGCATTATGTGTTATGCGTTATGAAGTATGGGTTATGGTTTATGCGTTATGCGTTGTGCGCTATACGTTTGTGTTATGCGTTATGCGTTATGCGTTATACGTTATGCGTTATGCGTTATGCGTTATGCGTTATGCGTTATGCGTTATGCGTTATGCGTTATGCGTTATGCGTTATGCGTTATACGTTATGCGTTATGCGTTTTGCGTTATACGTTATGCGTTATGCGTTATGCGTTATGCTTTATGTGTTATGCGTTATGCGTTATACGTTATGCGTTATGCGTTATGCGTTATGCGTTATGCGTTATGTGTTATACGGTATGCGTTATGCGTTATGCGTGATCTGACATGCGTTATGCGTTATGCGTTATGCGTTATGCCTTATGCCTTATGGTTTGCGTTATGCGTTATGCGTTATGCGTTATGCATAATGCGTTATACGTTATGTATTATGCGTTATGCGTTACGCGTTATGCGTTATGCGTTATGCGTTATGCGTTATGCGTTATGTGTTATGCGTTATGCGTTATGCGTTATGCGTTATGCGTTATGCGTTATGTGTTATGCTTTATGCGTTATGCATGATGCGTTATGCGTTATGCGTGATCAGTTATGCGTTATGCGTTATGCGTTATGTGTTATGCGTTATGCGTTATGCGTTATATGTTATGCGTTATGCGTTATGCGTTATGCGTTATGCGTTATGCGTTATGCGTTATGCGTTATACGTTATGCGTTATGCGTTATGCGTTATGCGTTATACGGTATGCGTTATGCGTTATACGTTATGCGTTATGGGTTTTGCGTTATGGGTTATGCTTCATGCGTTATGCGTTATGCATTATGCGTTATGCGTTATACGGTATGCGTTATGCGTTATACGTTTTGCGTTATGCGTTATGCGTTATGCGCTATGCATTATGCGTTATGCGTTATGCGTTATGCGTTATGCGTTGTGCGTTATGCGTTATGCGTTATTCGTTATGCGTTGTGCGTTATACGTTTGCGTTATGCGTTCTGCATTATGCGTTATACGGTATGCGTTATGCGTTATACGTTATGCGTTATGCGTTATGCGTTATGCTTTATGCGTTATGCATTATGCGTTATGCGTGATATGACATGCGTTATGCGTTATGCGTTATGCGTTATGCCTTATGCCTTATGGTTTGCGTTATACGTTTGCGTTATGCGTTATGCGTTATGCGTTGTACGGTATGCGTTATGCGTTATACGTTATGCGTTATGCATAATGCGTTATACGTTATGTATTATGCGTTATGCCTTATGCGTTATGCGATATGCGTTATGCTTTATGCATTATGCGTTATACGTTATGCGTTATGCGTTATGCGATATGCGTTATGCGTTATGCGTTATGCGTTATGCTTAATGCGTTATGCGTTAAGAGTTACTCGTTATGCTTTATGCGTTATGCGTTATGCGTTATTGCGTTAGGGGTTATGCGTTATGCGTTATGCGTTATGCGTTATGCTTTATGCGTTATGCATTATGCGTTATGCGTGATCCGTTATGCGTTAGGCGTTATGGGTTTTCCGGTGTTCGTTATGCGTTGTGCATTATGTGTTATGCGTTATGAAGTATGGGTTATGGTTTATGCGTTATGCGTTGTGCGCTATACGTTTGTGTTATGCGTTATGCGTTATGCGTTATGCGTTATACGTTATGCGTTACGCGTTATGCGTTATGGGTTATGCTTCATGCGTTATGCGTTATGCGTTATGCTTTATGCGTTATGCGTTATGCGTTATGCGTTATGCGTTATGCGTTATGCGTTATGCGTTATGCGTTATGCGTTATGCGTTATACGATATGCGTTATGCGTTATGCGTTATGCGTTATGCGTTATGCATAATGCGTTATGCGTTATGCGTTATGCGTTATGCGTTATGCGTTATGCGTTATGCGTTATGCGTTATGCTTTATGCGTTATGCGTTATGAGTTATGCGTTATTGCGTTAGGGGTTATGCGTTATGCGTTATGCTTTATGCGTTATGCATTATGCGTTATGCGTGATCCGTTATGCGTTAGGCGTTATGGGTTTTCCGGTGTTCGTTATGCGTTGTGCATTATGTGTTATGCGTTATGCGTTATGCGTTATGCGTTATGCGTTATTGCGTTAGGGGTTATGCGTTATGCGTTATGCGTTATGCGTTATGCTTTATGCGTTATGCATTATGCGTTATGCGTGATCCGTTATGCGTTAGGCGTTATGGGTTTTCCGGTGTTCGTTATGCGTTGTGCATTATGTGTTATGCGTTATGAAGTATGGGTTATGGTTTATGCGTTATGCGTTGTGCGCTATACGTTTGTGTTATGCGTTATGCGTTATGCGTTATACGTTATGCGTTATGCGTTATGCGTTATGCGTTATGCGTTATGCGTTATGCGTTATGCGTTATGCGTTATGCGTTATGCGTTATGCGTTATGCGTTATGCGTTATGCGTTATGCGTTATGCGTTATGCGTTATACGATATGCGTTATGCGTTATGCGTTATGCGTTATGCGTTATGCGTTATGCGTTATGCGTTATGCGTTATACGATATGCGTTATGCGTTATGCGTTATGCGTTATGCGTTATGCATAATGCGTTATGCGTTATGCGTTATGCGTTATGCGTTATGCGTTATGCGTTATGCTTTATGCGTTATGCGTTATGAGTTATGCGTTATGCGTTATTCGCTATGCGTTGTGCGTTATAAGTTTGCGTTATGCGTTATGCGTTATGCGTTATGCGTTATGCGTTATGCCTTATGCCTTATGATTTGCGTTATTCGTTTGCGTTATTTGTTATGCGTTATGCGTTGTACGGTATGCGTTGTGCGTTATACGATATGCGTTATGCGTTATGCGAAATGCGTTATGCGTTATGCGTTATGCGTTATGCGTTATGCGTTATGCGTTATGCGTTATACGGTATGCGTTATGGGTTATACGTTTTGCGTTATGCGTTATGCGTTATGCGTTATGCGTTATGCGTTATGCGTTATGCGTTATGCGTTATGCGTTATGCGTTATGCGTTATGCGTTATGCGTTATGCGTTATGCGTTATGCGTTATGCGTTATGCGTTATGCGTTATGCGTTATGCGTTATGCGTTATGCGTTATGCGTTATGCGTTATGCGTTATGCGTTATGCGTTATGCGTTAGGCGTTATGCGTTGTGCGTTATACGTTTGCGTTATGCGTTATGCATTATGCGTTATACGGTATACGTTATGCGTTATACGTTATGCGTTATGCGTTATGGTTTATGCGTTATGCATTATGCGTTATGCGTGATCTGACATGCGTTATGCGTTATGCGTTATGCGTTATGCCTTATGCCTTATGGTTTGCGTTATGCGTGATCCGTTATGCGTTAGGCGTTATGGGTTTTCCGGTGTTCGTTATGCGTTGTGCATTATGTGTTATGCGTTATGAAGTATGGGTTATGGTTTATGCGTTATGCGTTGTGCGCTATACGTTTGTGTTATGCGTTATGCGTTATGCGTTATGCGTTATGCGTTATGCATTATGCGTTATGCGTTATGCGTTATGCGTTATGCGTTATGCGTTATGCGTTATACGATATGCGTTATGCGTTATGCGTTATGCGTTATGCGTTATGCGTTATGCGTTATGCGTTAGGCGTTATGCGTTATGCGTTATGCGTTATGCGTTATGCGTTATGCGTTATGCGTTATGCGTTATGCGTTATGCGTTATGCGTTATGCGTTATGCGTTATGCGTTATGCGTTATGCGTTATGCGTTATGCGTTATGCTTTATGCGTTATGCGTTATGAGTTATGCGTTATGCTTTATGCGTTATGCGTTATGCGTTATTGCGTTAGGGGTTATGCATTATGCGTTATGCTTTATGCGTTATGCATTATGCGTTATGCGTGATCCGTTATGCGTTAGGCGTTATGGGTTTTCCGGTGTTCGTTATGCGTTGTGCATTATGTGTTATGCGTTATGCGTTTTGCGTTATGCGTTATGCGTTATTGCGTTAGGGGTTATGGGTTATGCTTCATGCGTTATGCGTTATGCTTTATGCGTTATGCGTTATGCGTTAAGCGTTATGCGTTATGCGTTATGCGTTATGCGTTATGCGTTATGCGTTATGCGTTATGCGTTATTGCGTTAGGGGTTATGCGTTATGCGTTATGCGTTATGCGTTATGCTTTATGCGTTATGCATTATGCGTTATGCGTGATCCGTTATGCGTTAGGCGTTATGGGTTTTCCGGTGTTCGTTATGCGTTGTGCATTATGTGTTATGCGTTATGAAGTATGGGTTATGGTTTATGCGTTATGCGTTGTGCGCTATACGTTTGTGTTATGCGTTATGCGTTTTGCGTTATACGTTATGCGTTATGCGTTATGCGTTATGGGTTATGCTTCATGCGTTATGCGTTATGCTTTATGCGTTATGCGTTATGCGTTATACGATATGCGTTATGCGTTATGCGTTATGCGTTATGCGTTATGCGTTATGCGTTATGCGTTATGCTTTATGCGTTATGCGTTATGAGTTATGCGTTATGCGTTATGCGCTATGCGTTGTGCGTTATAAGTTTGCGTTATGCGTTATGCGTTATGCGTTATGCGTTATGCGTTATACGTTATGCGTTATGCGTTATGCGTTATGGGTTATGCTTCATGCGTTATGCGTTATGCTTTATGCGTTATGCGTTATGCGTTATACGATATGCGTTATGCGTTATGCGTTATGCGTTATGCGTTATGCGTTATGCGTTATGCGTTATGCGTTATGCGTTATGCGTTACGCGTTATGCGTTATGCGTTATGCGTTATGCGTGATCCGTTATGCGTTATGCGTTATGCGTTATGCGTTATGCGTTATGCGTTATACGTGATTCGTTATGCGTTATGCGTTATGTGTTATGCGTGATCCGTTATGCGTTATGCGTTATGCGTTATGCGTTATGCGTTATGCGTTATGCGTTATGCGTTATACGTGATCCGTTATGCGTTATGCGTTATGCGTTATGCGTTATGCGTTATGCGTTATGCGTTATACGTGATTCGTTATGCGTTATGCGTTATGTGTTATGCGTGATCCGTTATGCGTTATGCGTTATGCGTTATGCGTTATGCGTTATGCGTTATGCGTTATGAGTAATGCGTCATCCGTTATGCGTTATGCGTTATGCGATTTGCGTTATGCGTTATGCGTTATGCGTTATGCATAATGCGTTATACGTTATGTATTATGCGTTATGCCTTATGCGTTATGCGATATGCGTCATGCATCAAGCATTATGCGTTATGCGATATGCGATATGCGTCATGCATCAAGCCTTATGCGTTATGGGTTATGCGTTAATGTTATGCGTTTTGCGTTATGCGTTATGCGTTATGCGTTATGCTTTATGCGTTATGCATTATGCGTTATGCGTGATCTGACATGCGTTATGCGTTATGCGTTATGCGTTATGCCTTATGCCTTATGGTTTGCGTTATGCGTTATGCGTTATGCGTTATGCATAATGCGTTATACGTTATGTATTATGCGTTATGCGTTACGCGTTATGCGTTATGCGTTATGCGTTATGCGTCATGCGTTATGTGTTATGCGTTATGCGTTATGCGTTATGCGTTATGTGTTATGCTTTATGCGTTATGCATTATGCGTTATGCGTTATGCGTGATCAGTTATGCGTTATGCGTTATGCGTTATGTGTTATGCGTTATGCGTTATGCGTTATGCGTTATGCTTTATGCGTTATGCGATATGCGTTATGCGTTATGCGTTATGCGTTATGCTTTATGCGTTATGCGTTATGCGTTATGAGTTACTCGTTATGCTTTATGCGTTATGCGTTATGCGTTATTGCGTTAGGGGTTATGCGTTATGCGTTATGCGTTATGCGTTATGCTTTATGCGTTATGCTTTATGCGTTATGCGTTATGCGTTATGCGATATGCGTTATGCGTTATGCGTTATGCGTTATGCTTTATGCGTTATGCGTTATGAGTTACTCGTTATG
>CAKAJA020000897.1:0-37990 GCA_916610235.2 Lasioglossum morio | reverse complement strand
ATAACGCATAACGCATAACGCATAACGCATAACGCATAACGCATAACGCATAACGCATAACGCATAACGCATAACGCATAACGCATAACGCATAACGCATAACGCATAACGCATAACGCATAACGCATAACGCATATCGCATAACGCATAACGCATAACGCATAACGCATAACGCATAACGCATAACGCATAACGCATAACGCATAACGCATAACGCATAACGCATAACGCATAACGCAAAACGCATAACGTTAACGCATAACCCATAACGCATAAGGCTTGATGCATGACGCATATCGCATATCGCATAACGCATAAGGCTTGATGCATGACGCATATCGCATAACGCATAAGGATAACGCATAATACATAACGTATAACGCATTATGCATAACGCATAACGCATAACGCATAACGCATAACGCATAACGCATATCGCATAACACATACGCATAACGCATAATGCATAACGCATAACGCATAACGCATAACGCATAACGCATAACCATAACGCATAACGCATAACCCATAACGCATAACGCATAACGCATAACGTATAACGCATAACGCATACCGTATAACGCATAATGCATAACGCATAAAGCATAACGCATAACGCATAACGCATAACGCATAACGCATAACGCAAACGTATAGCGCACAACGCATAATGCATAAACCATAATCCTTACTTCATAACGCATAACGCATAATGCACAACGCATAACGAACACCGGAAAACCCATAACGCCTAACGCATAACGGATCACGAATAACGCATAATGCATAACGCATAAAGCATAACGCATAACGCATAACGCATAACGCATAACGCATAACGCATAACGCATAACGCATAACGCATAACGCAACGTATAACGCACAACGCATAACGCATAACGCATAACGCATAACGCATAACGCATAACGCATAACGCATAACGCATAACGCATAACGCATAACCATAACGCATAACGCATAACCCATAACGCATAACGCATAACGCATAACGCATACCGTATAACGCATAATGCATAACGCATAACGCATAACGCATAACGTATAACGCACAACGCATATCGCATAACGCATAACGCATAACGCATAACGCATAACGCATAACGCATAACGCATAACGCATAACGCGTACCGCATAACGCATAACGCATAACGCATAACGCATAACGCATAACGCACAACGCATATCGCATAACGCATAACGCATAACGCATAACGCATAACGCATAACGCATAACGCATAACGCACAACGCATATCGCATAACGCATAACGCATAACGCATAACGCATAACGCATAACGCATAACGCATAACGCATAACGCATAACGCATAACGCATAACGCATAACGCATAACGCATAACGCATAACGCATAACGCATAACGCATAACGCATAACGCATAACGCATAACGCATAACGCATAACGCATAACGCACAACGCATATCGCATAACGCATAACGCATAACGCATAACGCATAACGCATAACGCATAACGCATAACGCATAACGCATAACGCATAACGCATAACGCATAACGCATAACGCATAACGCATAACGCATAACGCATAACGCATAACGCATAACGCATAACGCATAACGCATAACGCATAACGCATAACGCATAACGCATAACGCATAACGCATAACGCATAACGCATAACGCATATCGCATAACGCATAACGCATAACGCATAACGCATAACGCATAACGCATAACGCATAACGCATAACGCATAACGCATAACGCATAACGCATAACGCATAACGCATAACGCATAACGCATAACGCATAACGCATAACGCATAACGTATAACGCACAACGCATATCGCATAACGCATAACGCATAACGCATAACGCATAACGCATAACGCATAACGCATAACGCATAACGCGTACCGCATAACGCATAACGCATAACGCATAACGCATAACGCATAACGCACAACGCATATCGCATAACGCATAACGCATAACGCATAACGCATAACGCATAACGCATAACGCATAACGCACAACGCATATCGCATAACGCATAACGCATAACGCATAACGCATAACGCATAACGCATAACGCATAACGCATAACGCATAACGCATAACGCATAACGCATAACGCATAACGCATAACGCATAACGCATAACGCATAACGCATAACGCATAACGCATAACGCATAACGCATAACGCATAACGCATATCGCATAACGCATAACGCATAACGCATAACGCATAACGCATAACGCATAACGCATAACGCATAACGCATAACGCATAACGCATAACGCATAACGCATAACGCATAACGCATAACGCATAACGCATAACGCATAACGCATAACGCATAACGCATAACGCATAACGCATAACGCATAACGCATAACGCATAACGCATAACGCATAACGCATAACGCATATCGCATAACGCATAACGCATAACGCATAACGCATAACGCATAACGCATAACGCATAACGCATAACGCATAACGCATAACGCATAACGCATAACGCATATCGCATAACACATACGCATAACGCATAACGCATAACGCATAACGCATAACGCATAACGCATAACGCATAACCATAACGCATAACGCATAACCCATAACGCATAACGCATAACGCATAACGTATAACGCATAACGCATACCGTATAACGCATAATGCATAACGCATAAAGCATAACGCATAACGCATAACGCATAACGCATAACGCATAACGCAAACGTATAGCGCACAACGCATAATGCATAAACCATAACCCTTACTTCATAACGCATAACGCATAATGCACAACGCATAACGAACACCGGAAAACCCATAACGCCTAACGCATAACGGATCACGAATAACGCATAATGCATAACGCATAAAGCATAACGCATAACGCATAACGCATAACGCATAACGCATAACGCATAACGCATAATGCATAACGCATAACGCATAACGCATAACGTATAACGCACAACGCATATCGCATAACGCATAACGCATAACGCATAACGCATAACGCATAACGCATAACGCATAACGCATAACGCGTACCGCATAACGCATAACGCATAACGCATAACGCATAACGCATAACGCACAACGCATATCGCATAACGCATAACGCATAACGCATAACGCATAACGCATAACGCATAACGCATAACGCATAACGCATAACGCATAACGCATAACGCATAACGCATAACGCATAACGCATAACGCATAACGCATAACGCATAACGCATAACGCATAACGCATAACGCATATCGCATAACGCATAACGCATAACGCATAACGCATAACGCATAACGCATAACGCATAACGCATAACGCATAACGCATAACGCATAACGCATAACGCATAACGCAAAACGCATAACGTTAACGCATAACCCATAACGCATAAGGCTTGATGCATGACGCATATCGCATATCGCATAACGCATAAGGCTTGATGCATGACGCATATCGCATAACGCATAAGGATAACGCATAATACATAACGTATAACGCATTATGCATAACGCATAACGCATAACGCATAACGCATAACGCATAACGCATAACGCATATCGCATAACACATACGCATAACGCATAACGCATAACGCATAACGCATAACGCATAACGCATAACGCATAACCATAACGCATAACGCATAACCCATAACGCATAACGCATAACGCATAACGTATAACGCATAACGCATACCGTATAACGCATAATGCATAACGCATAAAGCATAACGCATAACGCATAACGCATAACGCATAACGCATAACGCATAACGCAAACGTATAGCGCACAACGCATAATGCATAAACCATAACCCTTACTTCATAACGCATAACGCATAATGCACAACGCATAACGAACACCGGAAAACCCATAACGCCTAACGCATAACGGATCACGAATAACGCATAATGCATAACGCATAAAGCATAACGCATAACGCATAACGCATAACGCATAACGCATAACGCATAACGCATAACGCATAACGCAACGTATAACGCACAACGCATAACGCATAACGCATAACGCATAACGCATAACGCATAACGCATAACGCATAACGCATAACGCATAACGCATAACGCATAACGCATAACGCATAACGCATAACGCATAACGCATAACGCATAACGCATAACGCATAACGCATAACGCATAACGCATAACGCATAACGCATAACCATAACGCATAACGCATAACCCATAACGCATAATACATAACGCATAACGCATAACGCATACCGTATAACGCATAATGCATAACGCATAACGCATAACGCATAACGCATAACGTATAACGCATAACGCATAACGCATAACGCATAACGCATAACACATAACGCATAACGTATAACGCATAACGCATAACCGTAACGCATAACGCATAACGCATAACGTATAACGCATAACGCATACCGTATAACGCATAATGCATAACGCATAAAGCAAAACGCATAACGCAAACGTATAACGCACAACGCATAACGTATAACGCATAACGCATAACGCATAACGCATAACGCATAACGCATAACGCATAACGCATAACGCATAACGCATAACGCATAACGCATAACCATAACGCATAACGCATAACCCATAACGCATAACGCATAACGCATAACGCATAACGCATAACGTATAACGCATAACGCATACCGTATAACGCATAATGCATAACGCATAACGCATAACGCATAACGTATAACGCATAACGCATACCGTATAACGCATAATGCATAACGCATAAAGCATAACGCATAACGCATAACGCATAACGCATAACGCATAACGCAACCGTATAGCGCACAACGCATAATGCATAAACCATAACCCTTACTTCATAACGCATAACGCATAATGCACAACGCATAACGAACACCGGAAAACCCATAACGCCTAACGCATAACGGATCACGAATAACGCATAATGCATAACGCATAACGCATAACGCATAACGCATAACGCATAACGCATAACGTATAACGCATAACGCATACCGTATAACGCATAATGCATAACGCATAACGCATAACGCATAACGCATAACGTATAACGCATAACGCATACCGTATAACGCATAACGCATAACGCATAACGCATAACGCATAACGCATAACGCATAACGCATAACGCATAACGCATAACGCATAACGCATAACGCATAACGCATAACGCATAACGCATAACGCATAACGCATAACCATAACGCATAACGCATAACCCATAACGCATAACGCATAACGCATAACGCATAACGCATACCGTATAACGCATAACGCATAACGCATAACGCATAACGCATAACGCATAACGTATAACGCATATCGCATAACACATACGCATAACGCATAACGCATAACGCATAACGCATAACCATAACGCATAACGCATAACGCATAACGCACAACGCATATCGCATAACGCATAACGCATAACGCATAACGCATAACGCATAACGCATAACGCATAACGCATAACGCATAACGCACAACGCATATCGCATAACGCATAACGCATAACGCATAACGCATAACGCATAACGCATAACGCATAACGCATAACGCATAACGCATAACGCATAACGCATAACGCATAACGCATAACGCATAACGCATAACGCATAACGCATAACGCATAACGCATAACGCATAACGCATAACGCATAACGCATAACGCATAACGCATAACGCATAACGCGTACCGCATAACGCATAACGCATAACGCATAACGCATAACGCATAACGCACAACGCATATCGCATAACGCATAACGCATAACGCATAACGCATAACGCATAACGCATAACGCATAACGCATAACGCATAACGCATAACGCATAACGCATAACGCATAACGCATAACGCATAACGCATAACGCATAACGCATAACGCATAACGCATAACGCATAACCATAACGCATAACGCATAACCCATAACGCATAACGCATAACGCATAACGCATAACGCATACCGTATAACGCATAACGCATAACGCATAACGCATAACGCATAACGCATAACGTATAACGCATATCGCATAACACATACGCATAACGCATAACGCATAACGCATAACGCATAACCATAACGCATAACGCATAACGCATAACGCATAACGCATAACGCATAACGCATAACGCATAACGCACAACGCATATCGCATAACGCATAACGCATAACGCATAACGCATAACGCATAACGCATAACGCATAACGCATAACGCATAACGCATAACGCATAACGCATAACGCATAACGCATAACGCATAACGCATAACGCATAACGCATAACGCATAACGCATAACGCATAACGCATAACGCATAACGCATAACGCATATCGTGTAACACATACGCATAACGCATAAGGCATTACGCATTACGCATAACTTATAAACATAACTCATAACGAATAACGCATAACGCAAAATGAATAACGCATAAAGCATAACGCATAACCCATAACCCATAACGCACAACGCATAAGGCATAATGCACAACGCATAATGAATACCGCAAAACGCATAACGCATAACGCATATCGCATAACGCGTAACTCATAACGCATAACGCATAACGCATAACGCACACCGTATAACGCATAACGCATAACGCATATCGCAAACGTATAGCGCACAACGCATAATGCATAAACCATAACCCTTACTTCATAACGCATAACGCATAATGCACAACGCATAACGAACACCGGAAAACCCATAACGCCTAACGCATAACGGATCACGAATAACGCATAATGCATAACGCATAACGCATAACGCATAACGCATAACGCATAACGCATAACGCATAACGCATAACGCATAACGCATAACGCATAACGCATAACGCATAACGCATAACGCATAACGCATAACGCATAACGCATAACGCATAACGCATAACGCATAACGCATAACGCATAACGCATATCGCATAACGCATAACGCATAACGCATAACGCATAACGCATAACGCATAACGCATAACGCATAACGCATAACGCATAACGCATAACGCATAACGCAAAACGCATAACGTTAACGCATAACCCATAACGCATAAGGCTTGATGCATGACGCATATCGCATATCGCATAACGCATAAGGCTTGATGCATGACGCATATCACATAACGCATAAGGATAACGCATAATACATAACGTATAACGCATTATGCATAACGCATAACGCATAACGCATAACGCATAACGCATAACGCATATCGCATAACACATACGCATAACGCATAACGCATAACGCATAACGCATAACGCATAACGCATAACGCATAACCATAACGCATAACGCATAACCCATAACGCATAACGCATAACGCATAACGTATAACGCATAACGCATACCGTATAACGCATAATGCATAACGCATAAAGCATAACGCATAACGCATAACGCATAACGCATAACGCATAACGCAAACGTATAGCGCACAACGCATAATGCATAAACCATAACCCTTACTTCATAACGCATAACGCATAATGCACAACGCATAACGAACACCGGAAAACCCATAACGCCTAACGCATAACGGATCACGAATAACGCATAATGCATAACGCATAAAGCATAACGCATAACGCATAACGCATAACGCATAACGCATAACGCATAACGCATAACGCATAACGCATAACGCAACGTATAACGCACAACGCATAACGCATAACGCATAACGCATAACGCATAACGCATAACGCATAACGCATAACCCATAACGCATAAGGCTTGATGCATGACGCATATCGCATATCGCATAACGCATAAGGCTTGATGCATGACGCATATCGCATAACGCATAAGGATAACGCATAATACATAACGTATAACGCATTATGCATAACGCATAACGCATAACGCATAACGCATAACGCATAACGCATATCGCATAACACATACGCATAACGCATAACGCATAACGCATAACGCATAACGCATAACGCATAACGCATAACCATAACGCATAACGCATAACCCATAACGCATAACGCATAACGCATAACGCATAACGTATAACGCATAACGCATACCGTATAACGCATAATGCATAACGCATAAAGCATAACGCATAACGCATAACGCATAACGCATAACGCATAACGCATAACGCAAACGTATAGCGCACAACGCATAATGCATAAACCATAACCCTTACTTCATAACGCATAACGCATAATGCACAACGCATAACGAACACCGGAAAACCCATAACGCCTAACGCATAACGGATCACGAATAACGCATAATGCATAACGCATAAAGCATAACGCATAACGCATAACGCATAACGCATAACGCATAACGCATAACGCATAACGCATAACGCATAACGCAACGTATAACGCACAACGCATAACGCATAACGCATAACGCATAACGCATAACGCATAACGCATAACGCATAACGCATAACGCATAACCATAACGCATAACGCATAACCCATAACGCATAACGCATAACGCATAACGCATACCGTATAACGCATAATGCATAACGCATAACGCATAACGCATAACGTATAACGCACAACGCATATCGCATAACGCATAACGCATAACGCATAACGCATAACGCATAACGCATAACGCATAACGCGTACCGCATAACGCATAACGCATAACGCATAACGCATAACGCACAACGCATATCGCATAACGCATAACGCATAACACATAACGCATAACGCATAACGCATAACGCATAACGCATAACGCACAACGCATATCGCATAACGCATAACGCATAACGCATAACGCATAACGCATAACGCATAACGCATAACGCATAACGCATAACGCATAACGCATAACGCATAACGCATAACGCATAACGCATAACGCATAACGCATAACGCATAACGCATAACGCATAACGCATAACGCATAACGCATAACGCATAACGCATAACGCATAACGCATAACGCATATCGCATAACGCATAACGCATAACGCATAACGCATAACGCATAACGCATAACGCATAACGCATAACGCATAACGCATAACGCATAACGCATAACGCAAAACGCATAACGTTAACGCATAACCCATAACGCATAAGGCTTGATGCATGACGCATATCGCATATCGCATAACGCATAACGCATAACGCATAACGCATAACGCATAACGCATAACGCATAACGCATAACGCATATCGCATAACACATACGCATAACGCATAACGCATAACGCATAACGCATAACGCATAACGCATAACGCATAACCATAACGCATAACGCATAACCCATAACGCATAACGCATAACGCATAACGTATAACGCATAACGCATACCGTATAACGCATAATGCATAACGCATAAAGCATAACGCATAACGCATAACGCATAACGCATAACGCAAACGTATAGCGCACAACGCATAATGCATAAACCATAACCCTTACTTCATAACGCATAACGCATAATGCACAACGCATAACGAACACCGGAAAACCCATAACGCCTAACGCATAACGGATCACGAATAACGCATAATGCATAACGCATAAAGCATAACGCATAACGCATAACGCATAACGCATAACGCATAACGCATAACGCATAACGCATAACGCAACGTATAACGCACAACGCATAACGCATAACGCATAACGCATAACGCATAACGCATAACGCATAACGCATAACGCATAACGCATAACGCATAACGCATAACGCATAACCATAACGCATAACGCATAACCCATAACGCATAACGCATAACGCATAACGCATACCGTATAACGCATAATGCATAACGCATAACGCATAACGCATAACGTATAACGCATAACGCATAACGCATAACGCATAACGCATAACGCATAACGCATAACGTATAACGCATAACGCATAACCGTAACGCATAACGCATAACCCATAACGCATAACGCATAACGCATAACGTATAACGCATAACGCATACCGTATAACGCATAATGCATAACGCATAAAGCAAAACGCATAACGCAAACGTATAACGCACAACGCATAACGTATAACGCATAACGCATAACGCATAACGCATAACGCATAACGCATAACGCATAACGCATACGCATAACGCATAACGCATAACGCATAACCATAACGCATAACGCATAACCCATAACGCATAACGCATAACGCATAACGCATAACGCATAACGTATAACGCATAACGCATACCGTATAACGCATAATGCATAACGCATAACGCATAACGCATAACGCATAACGTATAACGCATAACGCATACCGTATAACGCATAACGCATAACGCATAACGCATAACGCATAACGTATAACGCATAACGCATACCGTATAACGCATAATGCATAACGCATAAAGCATAACGCATAACGCATAACGCATAACGCATAACGCATAACGCATAACGCATAACGCATAACGCAAACGTATAGCGCACAACGCATAATGCATAAACCATAACCCTTACTTCATAACGCATAACGCATAATGCACAACGCATAACGAACACCGGAAAACCCATAACGCCTAACGCATAACGGATCACGAATAACGCATAATGCATAACGCATAAAGCATAACGCATAACGCATAACGCATAACGCATAACGCATAACGCATAACGCATAACGCATAACGCATAACGCAACGTATAACGCACAACGCATAACGCATAACGCATAACGCATAACGCATAACGCATAACGCATAACGCATAACGCATAACGCATAACGCATAACGCATAACGCATAACGCATAACGCATAACGCATAACGCATAACGCATAACGCATAACGCATAACGCATAACGCATAACGCATAACCATAACGCATAACGCATAACCCATAACGCATAACGCATAACGCATAACGCATACCGTATAACGCATAATGCATAACGCATAACGCATAACGCATAACGCATAACGTATAACGCATAACGCATAACGCATAACGCATAACGCATAACACATAACGCATAACGTATTACGCATAACGCATAACCATAACGCATAACGCATAACCCATAACGCATAACGCATAACGCATAACGTATAACGTATAACGCATAACGCATACCGTATAACGCATAATGCATAACGCATAAAGCAAAACGCATAACGCAAACGTATAACGCACAACGCATAACGTATAACGCATAACGCATAACGCATAACGCATAACGCATAACGCATAACGCATAACGCATAACGCATAACGCATAACGCATAACCATAACGCATAACGCATAACCCATAACGCATAACGCATAACGCATAACGCATAACGCATAACGTATAACGCATAACGCATACCGTATAACGCATAATGCATAACGCATAACGCATAACGCATAACGCATAACGTATAACGCATAACGCATAACGCATACCGTATAACGCATAACGCATAACGCATAACGCAAACGTATAGCGCACAACGCATAATGCATAAAACCATAACCCTTACTTCATAACGCATAACGCATAATGCACAACGCATAACGAACACCGGAAAACCCATACCGCCTAACGCATAACGGATCGCGAATAACGCATAATCAATAACGAATAAAGCATAACGCATAACGCATAACGCATAACGCGTAACTCATAACACATAACGCATAACGCATAACGCATAACGCATAACGTATAACGCATAACGCATAACGCATAACGCATAACGCATAACGCATAACGCATAACGCATAACGCATAACCATAACGCATAACGCATAACCCATAACGCATAACGCATAACGCATAACGCATACCGTATAACGCATAATGCATAACGCATAACGCATAACGCATAACGCATAACGTATAACGCATAACGCATAACGCATAACGCATAACGCATAACACATAACGCATAACGTATTACGCATAACGCATAACCATAACGCATAACGCATAACCCATAACGCATAACGCATAACGCATAACGTATAACGTATAACGCATAACGCATACCGTATAACGCATAATGCATAACGCATAAAGCAAAACGCATAACACAAACGTATAACGCTCAACGCATAACGTATAACGCATAACGCATAACGCATAACGCATAACGCATAACGCATAACGCATAACGCATAACGCATAACGCATAACGCATAACCATAACGCATAACGCATAACCCATAACGCATAACGCATAACGCATAACGCATAACGCATAACGTATAACGCATAACGCATACCGTATAACGCATAATGCATAACGCATAACGCATAACGCATAACGCATAACGTATAACGCATAACGCATACCGTATAACGCATAACGCATAACGCATAACGCATAACGCATAACGCATAACGCATAACGCATAACGCATAACGCATAACGCATAACGCATAACGCATAACGCATAACGCATAACGCATAACGCATAACGCATAACCATAACGCATAACGCATAACCCATAACGCATAACGCATAACGCATAACGCATAACGCATACCGTATAACGCATAATGCATAACGCATAACGCATAACGCATAACGCATAACGTATAACGCATATCGCATAACACATACGCATAACGCATAACGCATAACGCATAACGCATAACCATAACGCATAACGCATAACGCATAACGCACAACGCATATCGCATAACGCATAACGCATAACGCATAACGCATAACGCATAACGCATAACGCATAACGCATAACGCATAACGCACAACGCATATCGCATAACGCATAACGCATAACGCATAACGCATAACGCATAACGCATAACGCATAACGCATAACGCATAACGCATAACGCATAACGCATAACGCATAACGCATAACGCATAACGCATAACGCATAACGCATAACGCATAACGCATAACGCATAACGCATAACGCATAACGCATAACGCATAACGCATAACGCATAACGCGTACCGCATAACGCATAACGCATAACGCATAACGCATAACGCATAACGCACAACGCATATCGCATAACGCATAACGCATAACGCATAACGCATAACGCATAACGCATAACGCATAACGCATAACGCATAACGCATAACGCATAACGCATAACGCATAACGCATAACGCATAACGCATAACGCATAACGCATAACGCATAACGCATAACGCATAACCATAACGCATAACGCATAACCCATAACGCATAACGCATAACGCATAACGCATAACGCATACCGTATAACGCATAACGCATAACGCATAACGCATAACGCATAACGCATAACGTATAACGCATATCGCATAACACATACGCATAACGCATAACGCATAACGCATAACGCATAACCATAACGCATAACGCATAACGCATAACGCATAACGCATAACGCATAACGCATAACGCATAACGCACAACGCATATCGCATAACGCATAACGCATAACGCATAACGCATAACGCATAACGCATAACGCATAACGCATAACGCATAACGCATAACGCATAACGCATAACGCATAACGCATAACGCATAACGCATAACGCATAACGCATAACGCATAACGCATAACGCATAACGCATAACGCATAACGCATAACGCATATCGTGTAACACATACGCATAACGCATAAGGCATTACGCATTACGCATAACTTATAAACATAACTCATAACGAATAACGCATAACGCAAAATGAATAACGCATAAAGCATAACGCATAACCCATAACCCATAACGCACAACGCATAAGGCATAATGCACAACGCATAATGAATACCGCAAAACGCATAACGCATAACGCATATCGCATAACGCGTAACTCATAACGCATAACGCATAACGCATAACGCACACCGTATAACGCATAACGCATAACGCATATCGCAAACGTATAGCGCACAACGCATAATGCATAAACCATAACCCTTACTTCATAACGCATAACGCATAATGCACAACGCATAACGAACACCGGAAAACCCATAACGCCTAACGCATAACGGATCACGAATAACGCATAATGCATAACGCATAACGCATAACGCATAACGCATAACGCATAACGCATAACGCATAACGCATAACGCATAACGCATAACGCATAACGCATAACGCATAACGCATAACGCATAACGCATAACGCATAACGCATAACGCATAACGCATAACGCATAACGCATAACGCATAACGCATAACGCATATCGCATAACGCATAACGCATAACGCATAACGCATAACGCATAACGCATAACGCATAACGCATAACGCATAACGCATAACGCATAACGCATAACGCAAAACGCATAACGTTAACGCATAACCCATAACGCATAAGGCTTGATGCATGACGCATATCGCATATCGCATAACGCATAAGGCTTGATGCATGACGCATATCACATAACGCATAAGGATAACGCATAATACATAACGTATAACGCATTATGCATAACGCATAACGCATAACGCATAACGCATAACGCATAACGCATATCGCATAACACATACGCATAACGCATAACGCATAACGCATAACGCATAACGCATAACGCATAACCATAACGCATAACGCATAACCCATAACGCATAACGCATAACGCATAACGTATAACGCATAACGCATACCGTATAACGCATAATGCATAACGCATAAAGCATAACGCATAACGCATAACGCATAACGCATAACGCATAACGCAAACGTATAGCGCACAACGCATAATGCATAAACCATAACCCTTACTTCATAACGCATAACGCATAATGCACAACGCATAACGAACACCGGAAAACCCATAACGCCTAACGCATAACGGATCACGAATAACGCATAATGCATAACGCATAAAGCATAACGCATAACGCATAACGCATAACGCATAACGCATAACGCATAACGCATAACGCATAACGCAACGTATAACGCACAACGCATAACGCATAACGCATAACGCATAACGCATAACGCATAACGCATAACGCATAACCCATAACGCATAAGGCTTGATGCATGACGCATATCGCATATCGCATAACGCATAAGGCTTGATGCATGACGCATATCGCATAACGCATAAGGATAACGCATAATACATAACGTATAACGCATTATGCATAACGCATAACGCATAACGCATAACGCATAACGCATAACGCATATCGCATAACACATACGCATAACGCATAACGCATAACGCATAACGCATAACGCATAACGCATAACGCATAACCATAACGCATAACGCATAACCCATAACGCATAACGCATAACGCATAACGTATAACGCATAACGCATACCGTATAACGCATAATGCATAACGCATAAAGCATAACGCATAACGCATAACGCATAACGCATAACGCATAACGCATAACGCAAACGTATAGCGCACAACGCATAATGCATAAACCATAACCCTTACTTCATAACGCATAACGCATAATGCACAACGCATAACGAACACCGGAAAACCCATAACGCCTAACGCATAACGGATCACGAATAACGCATAATGCATAACGCATAAAGCATAACGCATAACGCATAACGCATAACGCATAACGCATAACGCATAACGCATAACGCATAACGCATAACGCAACGTATAACGCACAACGCATAACGCATAACGCATAACGCATAACGCATAACGCATAACGCATAACGCATAACGCATAACGCATAACCATAACGCATAACGCATAACCCATAACGCATAACGCATAACGCATAACGCATACCGTATAACGCATAATGCATAACGCATAACGCATAACGCATAACGTATAACGCACAACGCATATCGCATAACGCATAACGCATAACGCATAACGCATAACGCATAACGCATAACGCATAACGCGTACCGCATAACGCATAACGCATAACGCATAACGCATAACGCATAACGCACAACGCATATCGCATAACGCATAACGCATAACACATAACGCATAACGCATAACGCATAACGCATAACGCATAACGCACAACGCATATCGCATAACGCATAACGCATAACGCATAACGCATAACGCATAACGCATAACGCATAACGCATAACGCATAACGCATAACGCATAACGCATAACGCATAACGCATAACGCATAACGCATAACGCATAACGCATAACGCATAACGCATAACGCATAACGCATAACGCATAACGCATAACGCATAACGCATAACGCATAACGCATATCGCATATCGCATAACGCATAACGCATAACGCATAACGCATAACGCATAACGCATAACGCATAACGCATAACGCATAACGCATAACGCATAACGCAAAACGCATAACGTTAACGCATAACCCATAACGCATAAGGCTTGATGCATGACGCATATCGCATATCGCATAACGCATAAGGCTTGATGCATGACGCATGTCGCATAACGCATAACGCATAACGCATAACGCATAACGCATAACGCATAACGCATATCGCATAACACATACGCATAACGCATAACGCATAACGCATAACGCATAACGCATAACGCATAACGCATAACCATAACGCATAACGCATAACCCATAACGCATAACGCATAACGCATAACGCATAACGCATAACGCATACCGTATAACGCATAATGCATAACGCATAAAGCATAACGCATAACGCATAACGCATAACGCATAACGCAAACGTATAGCGCACAACGCATAATGCATAAACCATAACCCTTACTTCATAACGCATAACGCATAATGCACAACGCATAACGAACACCGGAAAACCCATAACGCCTAACGCATAACGGATCACGAATAACGCATAATGCATAACGCATAAAGCATAACGCATAACGCATAACGCATAACGCATAACGCATAACGCATAACGCATAACGCATAACGCAACGTATAACGCACAACGCATAACGCATAACGCATAACGCATAACGCATAACGCATAACGCATAACGCATAACGCATAACGCATAACGCATAACGCATAACGCATAACCATAACGCATAACGCATAACCCATAACGCATAACGCATAACGCATAACGCATACCGTATAACGCATAATGCATAACGCATAACGCATAACGCATAACGTATAACGCATAACGCATAACGCATAACGCATAACGCATAACACATAACGCATAACGTATAACGCATAACGCATAACCGTAACGCATAACGCATAACCCATAACGCATAACGCATAACGCATAACGTATAACGCATAACGCATACCGTATAACGCATAATGCATAACGCATAAAGCAAAACGCATAACGCAAACGTATAACGCACAACGCATAACGTATAACGCATAACGCATAACGCATAACGCATAACGCATAACGCATAACGCATAACGCATAACGCATAACGCATAACGCATAACGCATAACCATAACGCATAACGCATAACCCATAACGCATAACGCATAACGCATAACGCATAACGCATAACGTATAACGCATAACGCATACCGTATAACGCATAATGCATAACGCATAACGCATAACGCATAACGCATAACGTATAACGCATAACGCATACCGTATAACGCATAACGCATAACGCATAACGCATAACGCATAACGTATAACGCATAACGCATACCGTATAACGCATAATGCATAACGCATAAAGCATAACGCATAACGCATAACGCATAACGCATAACGCATAACGCATAACGCATAACGCATAACGCAAACGTATAGCGCACAACGCATAATGCATAAACCATAACCCTTACTTCATAACGCATAACGCATAATGCACAACGCATAACGAACACCGGAAAACCCATAACGCCTAACGCATAACGGATCACGAATAACGCATAATGCATAACGCATAAAGCATAACGCATAACGCATAACGCATAACGCATAACGCATAACGCATAACGCATAACGCATAACGCATAACGCAACGTATAACGCACAACGCATAACGCATAACGCATAACGCATAACGCATAACGCATAACGCATAACGCATAACGCATAACGCATAACGCATAACGCATAACGCATAACGCATAACGCATAACGCATAACGCATAACGCATAACGCATAACGCATAACGCATAACGCATAACGCATAACCATAACGCATAACGCATAACCCATAACGCATAACGCATAACGCATAACGCATACCGTATAACGCATAATGCATAACGCATAACGCATAACGCATAACGCATAACGTATAACGCATAACGCATAACGCATAACGCATAACGCATAACACATAACGCATAACGTATTACGCATAACGCATAACCATAACGCATAACGCATAACCCATAACGCATAACGCATAACGCATAACGTATAACGTATAACGCATAACGCATACCGTATAACGCATAATGCATAACGCATAAAGCAAAACGCATAACGCAAACGTATAACGCACAACGCATAACGTATAACGCATAACGCATAACGCATAACGCATAACGCATAACGCATAACGCATAACGCATAACGCATAACGCATAACGCATAACCATAACGCATAACGCATAACCCATAACGCATAACGCATAACGCATAACGCATAACGCATAACGTATAACGCATAACGCATACCGTATAACGCATAATGCATAACGCATAACGCATAACGCATAACGCATAACGTATAACGCATAACGCATACCGTATAACGCATAACGCATAACGCATAACGCAAACGTATAGCGCACAACGCATAATGCATAAAACCATAACCCTTACTTCATAACGCATAACGCATAATGCACAACGCATAACGAACACCGGAAAACCCATACCGCCTAACGCATAACGGATCGCGAATAACGCATAATCAATAACGAATAAAGCATAACGCATAACGCATAACGCATAACGCGTAACTCATAACACATAACGCATAACGCATAACGCATAACGCATAACGTATAACGCATAACGCATAACGCATAACGCATAACGCATAACGCTAAACGCATAACGTTAACGCATAACCCATAACGCATAAGGCTTGATGCATGACGCATATCGCATATCGCATAACGCATAAGGCTTGATGCATGACGCATATCGCATAACGCATAAGGCATAACGCATAATACATAACGTATAACGCATTATGCATAACGCATAACGCATAACGCATAACGCATAACGCATATCGCATACCACATACGCATAACGCATAACGCATAACGCATAACGCATAACCATAACGCATAACGCATAACCCATAACGCATAACGCATAACGCATAACGCATAACGTATAACGCATAACGCATACCGTATAACGCATAATGCATAACGCATAAAGCATAACGCATAACGCATAACGCATAACGCATAACGCATAACGCATAACGCATAACGCATAACGCATAACGCATAACGCATAACGCATAACGCATAACGCATAACGCATAACGCATAACGCATAACGCATAACGCATAACGCATAACGCATAACGCATAACGCATCACGCATAACGCATAACGCATAACGCATAACGCATATCGCATAACACATACGCATAACGCATAAGGCATAACGCATTACGCATAACTTATAACTCATAACTCATAACGAATAACGCATAACGCAAAATGAATAACGCATAAAGCATAACGCATAACCCATAACCCATAACGCACAACGCATAAGGCATAATGCACAACGCATAACGAATACCGCAAAACGCATAACGCATAACGCATATCGCATAACGCGTAACTCATAACGCATAACGCATAACGCATAACGCACACCGTATAACGCATAACGCATAACGCATAACGCAAACGTATAGCGCACAACGCATAATGCATAAACAATAACCCTTACTTCATAACGCATAACGCATAATGCACAACGCATAACGAACACCGGAAAACCCATAACGCCTAACGCATAACGGATCACGAATAACGCATAATGCATAACGCATAACGCATAACGCATAACGCATAACGCATAACGCATAACGCATAACGCATAACGCATAACGCATAACGCATAACGCATAACGCATAACGCATAACGCAAAACGCATAACCCATAACGCATAAGGCTTGATGCATGACGCATATCGCATATCGCATAACGCATAAGGCTTGAAGCATGACGCATATCGCATAACGCATAACTCATAACGCATAATACATAACGTATAACGCATTATGCATAACGCATAACGCATAACGCATAACGCATAACGCATAACGCATAACGCACAACGCATATCGCATAACGCATAACGCATAACGCATGGCGCATAACTGAAAATGCATAACGCATAACGCATAACGCATAACGCATAACGCATAACGCAAACGTATAACGCACAACGCATAACGAATACAGCAAAACGCATAATGCTTAACGCATAACGCACAACGCATATCGCATAACGCATAACGCATAACGCATAACGCATAACGCATAACGCATAACGCATAACGCGTACCGCATAACGCATAACGCATAACGCATAACGCATAACGCATAACGCACAACGCATATCGCATAACGCATAACGCATAACGCATAACGCATAACGCATAACGCATAACGCATAACGCATAACGCACAACGCATATCGCATAACGCATAACGCATAACGCATAACGCATAACGCATAACGCATAACGCACAACGCATATCGCATAACGCATAACGCATAACGCATAACGCATAACGCATAACGCATATCGGATAACGCATAACGTGTAACTCATAACGCATAACGCATAAAGCATAATGCATAACGCATAACGCATAACGCATAACGCAAACGCATAACGCATAACGCACAACGCATATCGCATAACGCATAACGCATAACGCATAACGCATAACGCATGGCGCATAACTCAAAATGCATAACGCATAACGCATAACGCATAACGCATAACGCAAAACGCATAACGCACAACGCATATCGCATAACGCATAACGCATAACGCACAACGCATATCGCATAACGCATAAGGCATAACGCATAACGCATGGCGCATAACTCAAAATGCATAACGCATAACGCATAACGAATAACGCATAACGCATAACTCATATCGCGTAACGCATAAATCATAACCCATAACGCACAACGCATAACGCATAATACACAACGCATAACCAATACCGCAAAACGCATAACGCATAACGCATAACGCATAACGCATAACGCATAACTCATAACGCATAACGCATAACGCACACCGTATAACGCATAACGCATAACGCATAACGCATAAAGCATAACGCATAACGCATAACGCATAACGCATAACGGATCACACATAACGCATAACGCATAACGCATAACGCATAACACATAACTCATAACGCATAACGCATAACGCACACCGTATAACGCATAACGCATAACGCATAACGCATAAAGCATAACGCATAACGCATAACGCATAACGCATAACGCATAACGGATCACACATAACGCATAACGCATAACGCATAACGCATAACGCATAACGCATAACGCATAACGCATTACGCATAACGCATATCGAATAACGCATAACGTGTGACTCATAACGCATAACGCTTAAAGCATAATGCAAAACGCATAACGCATAACGCATAACGCATAACGCATAACGCACAACGCATATCGCATATCGCATAACGCATAACGCATAACGCATGGCGCATAACTCAAAATGCATAACGCATAACGCATAACGCATATCGCATAACGCATAACGCATAACGCATAACGCATAACGCATAACGCACAACGCATATCGCATAACGCATAACGCATAACGCACAACGCATATCGCATAACGCATAACGCATAACGCATGGCGCATAACTCAAAATGCATAACGCATAACGCATAACGCATAACGCATAACGCATAACGCATAACGCACAACGCATATCGCATAACGCATAACGCATAACGCATAACGCATGGCGCATAACTGAAAATGCATAACGCATATCGCGTAACGCATAACGCATGACGCAAACGTATAACGCACAACGCATAACGAATACAGCAAAACGCATAATGCTTAACGCATAACGCACAACGCATATCGCATAACGCATAACGCATAACGCATAACGCATGGCGCATAACTCAAAATGCATAACGCATAACGCATAACGCATAACGCAAACGTATAACGCACAACGCATAACGAATACAGCAAAACGCATAATGCTTAACGCATAACGGATCACGCATAACGCATAACGCACAACGCATATCGCATAACGCATAACGCATAACGCATAACGCATGGCGCATAACTCAAAATGCATAACGCATAACGCATAACGCATAACGCATAACGCATAACGCATAACGCATAACGCATAACACATAACGCACAACGCATATCGCATAACGCATAACGCATAACTCAAAATGCATAACGCATAACGCATAACGCATAACGCAAACGTATAACGCACAACGCATAACGAATACAGCAAAACGCATAATGCTTAACGCATAACGGGTCACGCATAACGCATAACGCATAACGCATAACGCATATCGAATAACGCATAACGTGTAACTCATAACGCATAACGCATAAAGCATAATGCTTAACGCATAACGCATAACGCTTATCGCATAACGCATAACGCATAACGTATAACGCATAACGCATACCGTATAACGCATAACGCATAATGCATAACGCAAACGTATAACGCACAACGCATAACGCATAACGAACAACGGATAACGCATAACGCATAACGCATAACCAATACCGCAAAACGTATATCGCCTAACACATAACGGATCACGCATAACGCATAACGCATAACGTATAGAGCATAACGCATAACGCATAACGCATAACGCATAACGCATACCGTATAACGAATAACGCTTAACGCATAACGCATAATGCATAACGAATAACGCATAACGCATATCGCATAAAACATAACGCATAACGCATAACGCATAACGTACAACGTATAACGCATAACGCATAACGCATAACGCATAACGCATAACGCATAACGCATAACGCATAACGCATAACGCGTACCGCATAACGCATAACGCATAACGCATAACGCATAACGCATAACGCACAACGCATATCGCATAACGCATAACGCATAACGCATAACGCATAACGCATAACGCATAACGCATAACGCATAACGCATAACGCATAACGCATAACGCACAACGCATATCGCATAACGCATAACGCATAACGCATAACGCATAACGCACAACGCATATCGCATAACGCATAACGCATAACGCATAACGCATAACGCATAACGCATATCGAATAACGCATAACGTGTGACTCATAACGCATAACGCATAAAGCATAATGCATAACGCATAACGCATAACGCATAACGCATAACGCAAACGCATAACGCATAACGCATAACGCATAACGCATAACGCATAACGCATAACGCATAACGCACAACGCATATCGCATAACGCATAACGCATAACGCATAACGCATAACGCACAACGCATATCGCATAACGCATAACGCATAACGCACAACGCATATCGCATAACGCATAACGCATAACGCATGGCGCATTACTCAAAATGCATAACGCATAACGCATAACGCATAACGCATAACGCATAACGCATAACGCACAACGCATATCGCATAACGCATAACGCATAACGCATAACGCATGGCGCATAACTGAAAATGCATAACGCATAACGCATAACGCAAACTTATAACGCACAACGCATAACGAATACAGCAAAACGCATAATGCTTAACGCATAACGGATCACGCATAACGCATAACGCACAACGCATATCGCATAACGCATAACGCATAACGCATAACGCATGGCGCATAAGTCAAAATGCATAACGCATAACGCATAACGCTTAACGCATAACGCATAACGCATAACGCATAACGCATAACGCACAACGCATATCGCATAACGCATAACGCATGGCGCATAACTCAAAATGCATAACGCATAACGCATAACGCATAACGCAAACGTATAACGCACAACGCATAACGAATACAGCAAAACGCATAATGCTTAACGCATAACGGATCACGCATAACGCATAACGCATAACGCATAACGCATAACGCATAACGCACAACGCATATCGCATAACGCATAACGCATAACGCATAACGCATAACGCATATCGAATAACGCATAACGTGTGACTCATAACGCATAACGCATAAAGCATAATGCATAACGCATAACGCATAACGCATAACGCATAACGCATAACGCATAACGCACAACGCATAACGCATAACGCATAACGCATAACGCATAACGCATGGCGCATAACTCAAAATCCATAACGCATAACGCATAACGCATATCGCATAACGCATAACGCATAACGCATAACGCATAACGCATAACGCACAACGCATATCGCATAACGCATAACGCATAACGCACAACGCATATCGCATAACGCATAACGCATAACGCATGGCGCATTACTCAAAATGCATAACGCATAACGCATAACGCATAACGCATAACGCATAACGCATAACGCATAACGCATAACGCACAACGCATATCGCATAACGCATAACGCATAACGCATAACGCATGGCGCATAACGCATAACGCATAACGCAAACGTATAACGCACAACGCATAACGAATACAGCAAAACGCATAATGCTTAACGCATAACGCATAACGCATAACGCATAACGCATAACGCATATCGAATAACGCATAACGTGTAACTCATAACGCATAACGCATAAAGCATAATGCTTAACGCATAACGCATAACGCTTATCGCATAACGCACAACGCATATCGCATAACGCATAACGCATAACGCACAACGCATATCGCATAACGCATAACGCATAACGCATGGCGCATTACTCAAAATGCATAACGCATAACGCATAACGCATAACGCATAACGCATAACGCATAACGCATAACGCACAACGCATATCGCATAACGCATAACGCATAACGCATAACGCATGGCGCATAACTGAAAATGCATAACGCATAACGCATAACGCATAACGCAAACGTATAACGCACAACGCATAACGAATACAGCAAAACGCATAATGCTTAACGCATAACGGATCACGCATAACGCATAACGCACAACGCATATCGCATAACGCATAACGCATAACGCATAACGCATGGCGCATAAGTCAAAATGCATAACGCATAACGCATAACGCATAACGCATAACGCATAACGCATAACGCACAACGCATATCGCATAACGCATAACGCATGGCGCATAACTCAAAATGCATAACGCATAACGCATAACGCATAACGCAAACGTATAACGCACAACGCATAACGAATACAGCAAAACGCATAATGCTTAACGCATAACGGATCACGCATAACGCATAACGCATAACGCATAACGCATAACGCATAACGCATATCGAATAACGCATAACGTGTAACTCATAACGCATAACGCATAAAGCATAATGCTTTACGCATAACGCATAACGCTTATCGCATAACGCATAACGCATGACGTATAACGCATAACGCATACCGCATAACGCATAACGCATAACGCATAATGCATAACGCAAACGTATAACGCACAACGCATAACGCATAACGAACAACGGATAACGCATAACGCATAACGCATAACGAATACCGCACAACGCATAACGCATAACGAACAACGGATAACGCATAACGCATAACGCATAACGAATACCGCTAAACGTATATCGCCTAACACATAACGGATCACGCATAACGCATAACGCATAACGTATAGAGCATAACGCATAACGCATAACGCATAACGCATAACGCATAACGCATAACGCATGACGCATAACGCATAACGCATAACGCATAACGCATAACGCATAACGCACAACGCATATCGTATAACGCATAACGCATAACGCATAACGCATGGCGCATAACTCAAAATGCATAACGCATAACGCATAACGCATAACGCAAACGTATAACGCACAACGCATAACGAATACAGCAAAACGCATAATGCTTAACGCATAACGGATCACGCATAACGCATAACGCACAACGCATATCGCATAACGCATAACGCATAACGCATAACGCATGGCGCATAACTCAAAATGCATAACGCATAACGCATAACGCATAACGCATAACGCATAACGCATAACGCATAACGCATAACGCATAACGCATAACGCATAACGCATAACGCATAACGCACAACGCATATCGCATAACGCATAACGCATGGCGCATAACTCAAAATGCATAACGCATAACGCATAACGCATAACGCATAACGCAAACGTATAACGCACAACGCATAACGAATACAGCAAAACGCATAATGCTTAACGCATAACGCATAACGCATAACGCATAACGCATAACGCATATCGAATAACGCATAACGTGTAACTCATAACGCATAACGCATAAAGCATAATGCTTAACGCATAACGCATAACGCTTATCGCATAACGCATAACGCATAACGTATAACGCATAACGCATACCGTATAACGCATAACGCATAATGCATAACGCAAACGTATAACGCACAACGCATAACGAACAACGGATAACGCATAACGCATAACGCATAACGAATACCGCAAAACGTATATCGCCTAACACATAACGGATCACGCATAACGCATAACGCATAACGTATAGAGCATAACGCATAACGCATAACGCATACCGTATAACGCATAACGCATAACGCATAACGCATAATGCATAACGAATAACGCATAACGCATATCGCATAAAACATAACGCATAACGCATAACGTACAACGTATAACGCATAACGCATAACGCATAACGCATAACGCATAACGCATAACGCATAACGCATAACGCACAACGCATAACGCATGACGCATAACGCATAACGCATATCGTATAACACATAACGCATAACCCATAACGCATAACGCATAACGCATAACGCATAACGCATAACGCATAACGCATAACGCATAACGCATAACGCAAAACGCATAACGCACAACGCATATCGCATAACGCATAACGCATAACGCATAACGCATAACGCATAACGCATAACGCATAACGCATAACGCATAACGCATAACGCACAACGCATATCGCATAACGCATAACGCATAACGCATAACGCATAACGCATAACGCACAACGCATATCGCATAACGCATAACGCATAACGCATAACGCATAACGCATATCGAATAACGCATAACGTGTGACTCATAACGCATAACGCATAAAGCATAATGCATAACGCATAACGCATAACGCATAACGCATAACGCATAACGCATAACGCATAACGCACAACGCATAACGCATAACGCATAACGCATAACGCATAACGCATGGCGCATAACTCAAAATCCATAACGCATAACGCATAACGCATATCGCATAACGCATAACGCATAACGCATAACGCATAACGCACAACGCATATCGCATAACGCATAACGCATAACGCACAACGCATATCGCATAACGCATAACGCATAACGCATGGCGCATTACTCAAAATGCATAACGCATAACGCATAACGCATAACGCATAACGCATAACGCATAACGCACAACGCATATCGCATAACGCATAACGCATAACGCATAACGCATGGCGCATAACTGAAAATGCATAACGCAAACGCATAACGCATAACGCAAACGTATAACGCACAACGCATAACGAATACAGCAAAACGCATAATGCTTAACGCATAACGGATCACGCATAACGCATAACGCACAACGCATATCGCATAACGCATAACGCATAACGCATAACGCATGGCGCATAACTCAAAATGCATAACGCATAACGCATAACGCATAACGCATAACGCATAACGCATAACGCATAACGCATAACGCATAACGCATAACGCATAACGCATAACGCACAACGCATATCGCATAACGCATAACGCATAACTCAAAATGCATAACGCATAACGCATAACGCATAACGCATAACGCAAACGTATAACGCACAACGCATAACGAATACAGCAAAACGCATAATGCTTAACGCATAACGGGTCACGCATAACGCATAACGCATAACGCATAACGCATAACGCATATCGAATAACGCATAACGTGTAACTCATAACGCATAACGCATAGAGCATAATGCTTAACGCATAACGCATAATGCTTATCGCATAACGCATAACGCATAACGTATAACCCATAACGCATACCGTATAACGCATAACGCATAATGCGTAACGCAAACGTATAACGCACAACGCATAACGCATAACGAACAACGGATAACGCATAACGCATAACGCATAACGAATACCGCAAAACGTATATCGCCTAACACATAACGGATCACGCATAACGCATAACGCATAACGTATAGAGCATAACGCATAACGCATAACGCATAACGCATAACGCATACCGTATAACGCATAACGCATAACGCATAACGCATAATGCATAACGAATAACGCATAACGCATATCGCATAAAACATAACGCATAACGCATAACGTACAACGTATAACGCATAACGCATAACGCATAACGCATAACGCATAACGCATAACGCATAACGCATAACGCATAACGCATGACGCATAACGCATAACGCATATCGCATAACACATAACGCATAACCCATAACGCATAACGCATAACGCATAACGCATAACGCATAACGCATAACGCATAACGCAAAACGCATAACGCACAACGCATATCGCATAACGCATAACGCATAACGCATAACGCATAACGCATAACGCATAACGCATAACGCATAACGCATAACGCACAACGTATATCGCATAACGCATAACGCATAACGCACAACGCATATCGCATAACGCATAACGCATAACGCATGGCGCATTACTCAAAATGCATAACGCATAACGCATAACGCATAACGCATAACGCATAACGCATAACGCACAACGCATATCGCATAACGCATAACGCATAACGCATAACGCATGGCGCATAACTGAAAATGCATAACGCATAACGCATAACGCATAACGCAAACGTATAACGCACAACGCATAACGAATACAGCAAAACGCATAATGCTTAACGCATAACGGATCACGCATAACGCATAACGCACAACGCATATCGCATAACGCATAACGCATAACGCATAACGCATGGCGCATAAGTCAAAATGCATAACGCATAACGCATAACGCTTAACGCATAACGCATAACGCATAACGCATAACGCATAACGCATAACGCACAACGCATATCGCATAACGCATAACGCATGGCGCATAACTCAAAATGCATAACGCATAACGCATAACGCATAACGCAAACGTATAACGCACAACGCATAACGAATACAGCAAAACGCATAATGCTTAACGCATAACGGATCACGCATAACGCATAACGCATAACGCATAACGCATAACGCATAACGCACAACGCATATCGCATAACGCATAACGCATAACGCATAACGCATAACGCATATCGAATAACGCATAACGTGTGACTCATAACGCATAACGCATAAAGCATAATGCATAACGCATAACGCATAACGCATAACGCATAACGCATAACGCATAACGCATAACGCATAACGCATAACGCATAACGCATAACGCATAACGCATGGCGCATAACTCAAAATCCATAACGCATAACGCATAACGCATATCGCATAACGCATAACGCATAACGCATAACGCATAACGCATAACGCACAACGCATATCGCATAACGCATAACGCATAACGCACAACGCATATCGCATAACGCATAACGCATAACGCATGGCGCATTACTCAAAATGCATAACGCATAACGCATAACGCATAACGCATAACGCATAACGCATAACGCATAACGCATAACGCATAACGCACAACGCATATCGCATAACGCATAACGCATAACGCATAACGCATGGCGCATAACGCATAACGCATAACGCAAACGTATAACGCACAACGCATAACGAATACAGCAAAACGCATAATGCTTAACGCATAACGCATAACGCATAACGCATAACGCATAACGCATATCGAATAACGCATAACGTGTAACTCATAACGCATAACGCATAAAGCATAATGCTTAACGCATAACGCATAACGCTTATCGCATAACGCACAACGCATATCGCATAACGCATAACGCATAACGCACAACGCATGGCGCATAACTCAAAATGCATAACGCATAACGCATAACGCATATCGCATAACGCATAACGCATAACGCATAACGCATAACGCACAACGCATATCGCATAACGCATAACGCATAACGCACAACGCATATCGCATAACGCATAACGCATAACGCATAACGCATAACGCATAACGCATAACGCATAACGCATAACGCACAACGCATATCGCATAACGCATAACGCATAACGCATAACGCATAACGCATAACGCATAACGCATAATGCATAAAGCATAACGCATAACGCATAACTTATAACTCATTACTCATAACGAATAACGCATAACGCATAACGCATATCGCATAACGCATAATACATAACGCATAAAGCATAACGCATAACGCATAACGCATAACGCATAACGCATAACGCATAACGCATAACGCATAACGCATAACGCATATCGCATAACGCATAACGCATAACGCATAACGCATAACGCATTACGCATAAAGCATAACGCATAACGCATAACGCAAACGTATAACGCACAACGCATAACGCATAACGCATAACGCAAAACGCATAACGCATAACGCATAACGCATAACGCATAACGCATAAAGCATAACGCATAACGCATAACTTATAACTCATTACTCATAACGAATAACGCATAACGCATAACGCATAACGGATAACGCATATCGCATAACGCGTAACGCATAATGCATAACGCATAAAGCATAACGCATAACGCATAACGCATAACCCCTAACGCATAACGCATAACGTATAACTCATAACGCATAACGCATAACACATAACGCATAACACATAATGCACAACGCATTACGAATACAGCAAAACGCATAACGCTTAACGCATAACGGATCACGCATAACGCATAACGCATAATGCATAACGCATAACGCATAACGCATAATGCATAACGCATAAAGCGTAACGCATAACGCATAACGCATAAAGCATAACACATAACGCATAACTCATAATGCACAACGCATAACGAATACAGCAAAACGCATAACGCTTAACGCATAACGCATAACGCATAACGCATAACGCATAATGCATAACTTATAACTCATTACTCATAACGAATAACGCATAACGCATAACTTATAACTCATTACTCATAACTCATAACGCATAACGCATAAAGCATAACGCATAACGCATAACGGATAAAGCATAATGCATAACGCATAACGCATAACGCATTACGCATAACTTATAACCCATAACTCATAAGGAGTAACGCATAACGCATAAAGCATAACGCATGAAGCATAACGCATAACGCATAACTTATAACTCATTACTCATAACGAATAACGCATAACGCATAAGGCATAACGCATAACGCATAACGCATAACGCATAACGCATAACTCATAACGCATAACGCATAACGCATAACGCATAACGCATAACGCATAATGCATAAAGCATAACGCATAACGCATAACTTATAACTCATTACTCATAACGAATAACGCATAACGCATAACGCATAACGCATAACGCATAATGCATAACGCATAACGCATAACGCATAACGCATAACGCATAACGCATAACGCAAAACGCATAACGCATAACGCATAACGCATAACGCATAACGCAAACGTATAACGCACAATTCATAACGCATAACGCATAACGCAAAACGCATAACGCATAACGCATAACGCATAACGCATAACGCATAACGCATAACGCTTAACGCATAACGCATAACGCATAACGCATAAAGCATAACGCATAACGCATAACGCATAACTTATAACTCATTACTCATAACGAATAACGCATAACGCATAACGCATAACGGATAACGCATATCGCATAACGCATAACGCATAATGCATAACGCATAAAGCATAACGCATAACGCATAACGCATAACGCATAACGCATACCGTATAACGCATAACGCCTAACGGATCAGGCATAACGCATAACGCATAATGCATAACACATAACGCATAACGCATAACGCATAACGCATAACGCATAACGCATAACGCATAACGCATAACGCATAACGCATAACGCATAACGCATAACGCATAACGCATAACGCCTTACGGATCAGGCATAACGCATAACGCATAATGCATAACACATAACGCATACCGCATAACGCATAACGCATAACACATAACGCATAACGCATACCACATAACGCATAACGCATAACGCATAACGCATAACGCATAACGCATGTCGGATCACTCATAACGCATAACGCATAACGCATAAAGCATAAAGCATAACGTATAACGCATAACGCATATCGCATAACGCATAACGCATAACCCATAACGCATAACGCATAACGCATAACGCATAACGCATAACGCATAACGCATAACGCATAACGCATAACGCATAACGCATAACGCATAACGCATAACGCATAACGCATAACGCATAACGCATAACGCATAACGCACAACGCATATCGCATAACGCATAACGCATAACGCAAAACGCATGGCGCATAACTCAAAATGCATAACGCATAACGCATAACGCATAACGCATAAAGCATAACGCATAACGCATAACGCATAACGCATAACGCACAACGCATATCGCATAACGCTTAACGCACAACGCATATCGCATAACGCATAACGCATAACGCATAACGCATGGCGCATACCTCAAAATGCATAACGCATAACGCATAACGCATAACGCATAACGCATAACGCATAACGCATAACGCATAACGCACAACGCATATCGCATAACGCATAACGCATGACGCATAACTCAAAATGCATAACGCATAACGCATAACGCATAACGCATAACGCATAACGCATAACGCATAACGCAAACGTATAACGCACAACGCATAACGAATACAGCAAAACGCATAATGCTTAACGCATAACGGATCACGCATAACGCATAACGCATATCGAATAACGCATAACGTGTAACTCATAACGCATAACGCATAAAGCATAATGCTTAACGCATAACGCATAACGCTTATCGCATAACGCATAACGCATGACGTATAACGCATAACGCATACCGCATAACGTATAACGCATAATGCATAACGCAAACGTATAACGCACAACGCATAACGCATAACGAACAACGGATAACGCATAACGCATAACGCATAACGAATACCGCAAAACGTATATCGCCTAACACATAACGGATCACGCATAACGCATAACGCATAACGTATAGAGCATAACGCATAACGCATAACGCATAACGCATACCGTATAACGCATAACGCATAACGCATAACGCATAACGCATAACGCATAACGCATAACGCATAACGCATAACGCATAACGCATAACGCATAACGCATAACGCATAACGCATGACGCATAACGCATAACGCATAACGCATAACGCATAACGCATAACGCATAACGCATAACGCACAACGCATATCGCATAACGCATAACGCATAACGCATAACGCATGGCGCATAACTCAAAATGCATAACGCATAACGCATAACGCAAACGTATAACGCACAACGCATAACGAATACAGCAAAACGCATAATGCTTAACGCATAACGGATCACGCATAACGCATAACGCACAACGCATATCGCATAACGCATAACGCATAACGCATAACGTATAGAGCATAACGCATAACGCATAACGCATAACGCATACCGTATAACGCATAACGCATAACGCATAACGCATAACGCATATCGCATAACGCATAACGCACAACGCATATCGCATAACGCATAACGCACAACGCATATCGCATAACGCATAACGCATAACGCACAACGCATATCGCATAACGCATAACGCATGGCGCATAACTCAAAATGCATAACGCATAACGCATAACGCATAACGCATAACGCATAACGCATAACGCAAACGTATAACGCATGGCGCATACCTCAAAATGCATAACGCATAACGCATAACGCATAACGCATAACGCATAACGCATAACGCATAACGCATAACGCATAACGCATAACGCATAACGCATAACGCACAACGCATATCGCATAACGCATAACGCATAACGCATAACGCATAACGCATGGCGCATAACTCAAAATGCATAACGCATAACGCATAACGCAAACGTATAACGCACAACGCATAACGAATACAGCAAAACGCATAATGCTTAACGCATAACGGATCACGCATAACGCATAACGCACAACGCATATCGCATAACGCATAACGCATAACGCATAACGCATGGCGCATATCGCATAACGCATAACGCATAACGCATAACGCATAACGCATAACGCATAACGCATAACGCATAACGCACAACGCATATCGCATAACGCATAACGCATGGCGCATAACTCAAAATGCATAACGCATAACGCATAACGCATAACGCATAACGCAAACGTATAACGCACAACGCATAACGAATACAGCAAAACGCATAATGCTTAACGCATAACGGATCACGCATAACGCATAACGCATAACGCATAACGCATAACGCATAACGCATGTCGAATAAGGCATAACGTGTAACTCATAACGCATAACGCATGGCGCATAACTCAAAATGCATAACGCATAACGCATAACGCATATCGCATAACGCATATCGCATAACGCATAACGCATAACGCACAACGCATATCGCATAACGCATAACGCATAACGCATGGCGCATTACTCAAAATGCATAACGCATAACGCATAACGCATAACGCATAACGCATAACGCATAACGCACAACGCATATCGCATAACGCATAACGCATAACGCATAACGCATGGCGCATAACTGAAAATGCATAACGCATAACGCATAACGCATAACGCAAACGTATAACGCACAAGGCATAACGAATACAGCAAAACGCATAATGCTTAACGCATAACGGATCACGCATAACGCATAACGCACAACGCATATCGCATAAATCATAACGCATGGCGCATAACTCAAAATGCATAACGCATAACGCATAACGCAAACGTATAACGCACAACGCATAACGAATACAGCAAAACGCATAATGCTTAACGCATAACGGATCACGCATAACGCATAACGCACAACGCATATCGCATAACGCATAACGCATAACGCATAACGCATGGCGCATAACTCAAAATGCATAACGCATAACGCATAACGCATAACGCATAACGCATAACGTATAACGGATAACGCATATCGCATAATGCGTAACGCATAATGCATAACGCATAAAGCATAACGCATGAAGCATAACGCATAACGCATAACTTATAACTCATTACTCATAACGAATAACGCATAACGCATAAGGCATAACGCATAACGCATAACGCATAACGCATAACGCATAACGCATAACGCATAACGTATAACGGATAACGCATATCGCATAACGCGTAACGCATAATGCATAACGCATAAAGCATAACGCATAACGCATAACGCATAACCCCTAACGCATAACGCATAACGTATAACTCATAACGCATAACGCATAACACATAACGCATAACACATAATGCACAACGCATTACGAATACAGCAAAACGCATAACGCTTAACGCATAACGGATCACGCATAACGCATAACGCATAATGCATAACGCATAACGCATAACGCATAATGCATAACGCATAAAGCGTAACGCATAACGCATAACGCATAAAGCATTACACATAACGCATAACTCATAATGCACAACGCATAACGAATACAGCAAAACGCATAACGCTTAACGCATAACGCATAACGCATAACGCATAATGCATAACGCATAACGCATAACGCATAACGCATAACGCATAACGCATAACGTATAACGTATAACGCATACCGCATTACGCATAACTTATAACTCATAACTCATAAGGAGTAACGCATAACGCATAACGCATAAAGCATAACGCATAACGCATAACTTATAACTCATTACTCATAACGAATAACGCATAACGCATAACTTATAACTCATTACTCATAACTCATAACGCATAACGCATAAAGCATAACGCATAACGCATAACGGATAAAGCATAATGCATAACGCATAACGCATAACGCATTACGCATAACTTATAACCCATAACTCATAAGGAGTAACGCATAACGCATAAAGCATAACGCATGAAGCATAACGCATAACGCATAACTTATAACTCATTACTCATAACGAATAACGCATAACGCATAAGGCATAACGCATAACGCATAACGCATAACGCATAACGCATAACGCATAACGCATAACGCATAACGCATAACGCATAACGCATAACGCATAACGCATAACGCATAATGCATAAAGCATAACGCATAACGCATAACGCATAACTTATAACTCATTACTCATAACGAATAACGCATAACGCATAACGCATAACGCATAACGCATAATGCATAACGCATAACGCATAACGCATAACGCATAACGCATAACGCATAACGCATAACGCATAACGCATAACGCAAACGTATAACGCAAACGTATAACGCATAACGCATAACGCAAAACGCATAACGCATAACGCATAACGCATAACGCATAACGCATAACGCATAACGCATAACGCATAACGCATAACGCTTAACGCATAACGCATAACGCATAACGCATAAAGCATAACGCATAACGCATAACGCATAACTTATAACTCATTACTCATAACGAATAACGCATAACGCATAACGCATAACGGATAACGCATATCGCATAACGCATAACGCATAATGCATAACGCATAAAGCATAACGCATAACGCATAACGCATAACGCATACCGTATAACGCATAACGCCTAACGGATCAGGCATAACGCATAACGCATAATGCATAACACATAACGCATAACGCATAACGCAAAGCATAACGCATAACGCATAACGCATAACGCATAACGCATAACGCATAACGCCTTACGGATCAGGCATAACGCATAACGCATAATGCATAACACATAACGCATACCGCATAACGCATAACGCATAACACATAACGCATAACGCATAACACATAACGCATAACGCATAACGCATAACGCATAACGCATAACGCATAACGCATGTCGGATCACTCATAACGCATAACGCATAACGCATAAAGCATAAAGCATAACGTATAACGCATAACGCATATCGCATAACGCATAACGCATAACGCATAACGCATAACGCATAACGCATAACGCATAACGCATAACGCATAACGCATAACGCATAACGCATAACGCATAACGCATAACGCATAACGCATAACGCATAACGCACAACGCATATCGCATAACGCATAACGCATAACGCAAAACGCATGGCGCATAACTCAAAATGCATAACGCATAACGCATAACGCATAACGCATAAAGCATAACGCATAACGCATAACGCATAACGCATAACGCACAACGCATATCGCATAACGCATAACGCACAACGCATATCGCATAACGCATAACGCATAACGCATAACGCATGGCGCATACCTCAAAATGCATAACGCATAACGCATAACGCATAACGCATAACGCATATCTTATAACGCATAACGTGTGACTCATAACGCATAACGCTTAAAGCATAATGCATAACGCATAACGCATAACGCATAACGCATAACGCATAACGCATAACGCACAACGCATATCGCATAACGCATAACGCATAACGCATAACGCATGGCGCATAACTCAAAATGCATAACGCATAACGCATAACGCATAACGCAAACGTATAACGCACAACGCATAACGAATACAGCAAAACGCATAATGCTTAACGCATAACGGATCACGCATAACGCATAACGCACAACGCATAACGCATAAC